>JAHUYU010000582.1:0-19804 GCA_030439765.1 Tripidium arundinaceum | reverse complement strand
ACAGTGGGTTGTTACTACATAAAATTCATCATCGTCAGTTCCAAACAACTTATCACCACCGGTTTTGGGCCTTGATGGTGAAAGTGGGCATGGTAATCTTCATCACAGCCGGTTTCACACGGTGATGACAACGAGGATCACCATAGCTCGTTATAGGGATTGACGGTGATAATAAAAAAAATCCAGCCACCAACAGCAGTCGCTGCCTACGCTGTCGTTGTCTCCTTGCCTGGCCTGTTGCCTCCTCACGCCACAACCAGTCGTCGTCGCCAAATCTGAGAGAGGGAGAGAGGGTGAGCAAAATCTGGCGAGATTTGAGAGAGGAAGAGAAAGTGGGGAGATGAAGCCACCTAGACCGACGTCGACACTCAAGGTTTGGTGAGGGGTGGACGCCGCGTTGGGTTCCACCGTGTCGAGGCCGTCCCTCGGGCCGACAACGCTCAAGGTGGTTATCGCGCCGAGTCCGCCACACTTGGTCGCTGGCGTCGGGGCCACTACGCTCGGGTCGGCCCCGCCAAGTGTAACTGTCAGGTTCCATCATGTCAAGGTGCTCGAGGCCGCCGCGTCAGGGTGCCCGAGGCCGTTGAGCTCGACCACCTACATGGGCCGTGCCAAGGCTGCCGCGCTTAGCCACCCATGTGGACGGTCACCCTACATGGGAGAGAGAGAGGGAGAGGGAGGACTAAAGAAAGAGAGGGAGGGAGAAAGAGATAGAGGCTGGTGTGTGAGGATCCATATCCTTGCACGGACACAAGTTACGTTGGGCGTGTGGGCCCCACTTGTCAGCCACTCCTAAGAAGCACACATAAATAGAGAGAGACACATGTTTTCACCGACAGCTTAATATATAAACCATCAGTGAAAATGGTTATGATTTTCACCGACGGCTCGACAATGAACCGCTAGCGAAAATGGGTCTGATTTTCATCAATGGTTCGTATAACAAACCGTTAGTGAAAATCATCACCAATGATTTAAAAAAAACGACGGTAAATATCGTTGGCAAAAAACTATTTTTTATTGTAGTGAACAGGGAACACAGGGGAACTCATACGTCTGTGGAAAGTGAAAGTCCGGTGAAATTGTCCCGGAGAATGATTGACCTCCGGGGCGGCTCATGTCGGCAAGCATGAGGACAGGACAGCAACACAGACCACTGAGGACCTCACAGGTGCGCTGGCGAGTGACGACTGACGACTGCCCCAACGCACGGGACAATTGCGTGAACCCGTCCTGTTTTTGCACGGTGAATCCGTGGCAGTAAAGAACACGCCCACAACGACTAGCCCCACCGTCGCCGGAAACGAAACTTCCATGGCACAGCACTCGATCCTGTCACTTCTGCAGCGGCAGGCAGGAGCAGAGACCGGCTGTGCACTTGGGCTCCCCTGCCTGCCACCGATCGAGATCGGCGAGATGCATGCATCGGATCGGAGCTGGCAGCAACGCAGAAGCAGCTCCGATCCGACGACGTTCGGAGTAGGCAGGGCAGCACCAGCAGTCCAGCACCGGCCGCCTATATCTATCAAATCGAGCACGTCGTCCACGGACGCAGACGACCACGGCCGCGCGCAACGACTGCCTGTACATGTTCAGAAACAGACACGGACCACGGAGCCACTACCAGGACTTTCACGTCGACCCTGTTCGGCTGATTCAATAATGTTCTGTAAGAGATAATAAAGTAGAACAGCCCAACAGGGCCGACGTGAAAGTCCTGGTAGTGGCTCCGTGGTCCGTGTCTGTTTCTGAACATGTACAGGCAGTCGTTGCGCGCGGCCGTGGTCGTCTGCGTCCGTGGACGACGTGCTCGATTTGATAGATATAGGCGGCCGGTGCTGGACTGCTGGTGCTGCCCTGCCTACTCCGAACGTCGTCGGATCGGAGCTGCTTCTGCGTTGCTGCCAGCTCCGATCCGATGCATGCATCTCGCCGATCTCGATCGGTGGCAGGCAGGGGAGCCCAAGTGCACAGCCGGTCTCTGCTCCTGCCTGCCGCTGCAGAAGTGACAGGATCGAGTGCTGTGCCATGGAAGTTTCGTTTCCGGCGACGGTGGGGCTAGTCGTTGTGGGCGTGTTCTTTACTGCCACGGATTCACCGTGCAAAAACAGGACGGGTTCACGCAATTGTCCCGTGCGTTGGGGCAGTCGTCAGTCGTCACTCGCCAGCGCACCTGTGAGGTCCTCAGTGGTCTGTGTTGCTGTCCTGTCCTCATGCTTGCCGACATGAGCCGCCCCGGAGGTCAATCATTCTCCGGGACAATTTCACCGGACTTTCACTTTCCACAGACGTATGAGTTCCCCTGTGTTCCCTGTTCACTACAATAAAAAATAGTTTTTTGCCAACGATATTTACCGTCGTTTTTTTTAAATCATTGGTGATGATTTTCACTAACGGTTTGTTATACGAACCATTGATGAAAATCAGACCCATTTTCGCTAGCGGTTCATTGTCGAGCCGTCGGTGAAAATCATAACCATTTTCACTGATGGTTTATATATTAAGCTGTCGGTGAAAACATGTGTCTCTCTCTATTTATGTGTGCTTCTTAGGAGTGGCTGACAAGTGGGGCCCACACGCCCAACGTAACTTGTGTCCGTGCAAGGATATGGATCCTCACACACCAGCCTCTATCTCTTTCTCCCTCCCTCTCTTTCTTTAGTCCTCCCTCTCCCTCTCTCTCTCCCATGTAGGGTGACCGTCCACATGGGTGGCTAAGCGCGGCAGCCTTGGCACGGCCCATGTAGGTGGTCGAGCTCAACGGCCTCGGGCACCCTGACGCGGCGGCCTCGAGCACCTTGACATGATGGAACCTGACAGTTACACTTGGCGGGGCCGACCCGAGCGTAGTGGCCCCGACGCCAGCGACCAAGTGTGGCGGACTCGGCGCGATAACCACCTTGAGCGTTGTCGGCCCGAGGGACGGCCTCGACACGGTGGAACCCAACGCGGCGTCCACCCCTCACCAAACCTTGAGTGTCGACGTCGGTCTAGGTGGCTTCATCTCCCCACTTTCTCTTCCTCTCTCAAATCTCGCCAGATTTTGCTCACCCTCTCTCCCTCTCTCAGATTTGGCGACGACGACTGGTTGTGGCGTGAGGAGGCAACAGGCCAGGCAAGGAGACAACGACAGCGTAGGCAGCGACTGCTGTTGGTGGCTGGATTTTTTTATTATCACCGTCAATCCCTATAACGAGCTATGGTGATCCTCGTTGTCATCACCGTGTGAAACCGGCTGTGATGAAGATTACCATGCCCACTTTCACCATCAAGGCCCAAAACCGGTGGTGATAAGTTGTTTGGAACTGACGATGATGAATTTTATGTAGTAACAACCCACTGGAAGTTAGAGTAAATTAGAGAGGATATACTTTCCGTGTAGTAGTTACATAAACTTGTGCCGTATGAGATATGTGGTAGAGTTTTAGTCAAAAGCATTATTTTTTTTACATTTTTAGATGCATTTGCACCCCTTTTTCAATAAAGGAAGATTTATTAGATTTGAAATGTAGTGCCATCGAGTTGATACATGGCACTAAAAAGTCTTTCGACCTGTATCTAATAAGAAGCACAGAGTCAACAAAACAGCAAAACAAACACATTCTAGTGACCACCAATTCATAGACTAGACCACCATCCATGTGTCCAAGAAAAAGTAACAAAGTTAATGGATAATTCAATAAATAACCTGCAAAGAGAAGAATATTTTCCCCAGAAGCTAAATATTTTCTACGTAATCAATGGTACCAGGTTACCAGCATAATGCGACCAGTCCCAATAGGATTAAAGGTTTTAGTTCTTTACTAAATAACGCTATCCAATTACCTAGCATATGTGCTATGTTATGGGGTTTAGGTAGTCCTAAAGCCATATGAGTAAAAGACTAAATTGCACAATTGAAGCGACAATTAAATCACAAGTGCCTAACTAAATTGTTTCATTTTGTGTCAAAAAGCAACAGGCTTTGCTACCTCGTCAGTTATGTTTGGCAAGATTATCTTTTGTAAGCACTACTCATCTGTGTAGGCACCACAAAAAGATTTTGATTTTTAATAGGGCCTTCATCTTCCGCAAACCTTTTGTCAACAACAAAATTGGAACAAAGTCAACAAAACTAGCTTTCTGAGTTTTTTCTTTGATCTACGTTAAGTCAGGCAAAACCAGCTTAGCTGGTTCTAGGAACCGACTTTGTCGGTTTGGGCAGTGCTGGTTGATCCTCCCCAAGGAATCCAGCTAAGCTGGTCTTGGCCTAGTTCGAGGCAAATTCTAGGAAACGTGTAGAGTTCATTGGGAATTCGCTTCCTAGTGGGATAAGATCACCCCCTATATATTTATGAGGGGCTCACGACTGATTCATGTTTTCAATTGATCAAGATCGAAAACAATCTACCCCAATTTTTACTCCTCCAAACCCTAACCTCTTCCAACCTCAATTACTTGTTGTTCTACGCTTCTCTCGATGATATTCATGGGCAATCTAGGTGGCCTTGCCAACTCTAGGTCAACCCTAAGTGCTCTTCCCCAATGGGTTTTCTCAGGAGGCATTCGTGAGACTTAACAATGTTCCCTAATGAAATCGGCTAGGCTGGTTGTTGATATTTCTTATGTCTATTGGATATTTCCACAAGCGCACAAAAGATATTGATGTAGCACTGTTGGTGGTCCTTAACGTCTAAATTTAACCACCAATTCCCGCATAAAATCCTCCAATTAAACACCAAACTTAGATATAGGGCTTTAGAACTAACGATTTGGTGCTTTACCATTTACAGGAGGACATGTCGGAATAATAAGGAAAACGCACCCAAATACGCAAAAGACAAGGCGTAATATCACCCGACATGAGCCCAGGGGGAGAAGGCCCACCTACCAGGCAAATCAGGGCCCTGTCACGGAGAGAAAAAGGTCCAAAACGCAAAGCAAACGTGCTTCAAATAGGGCCAAACTTTGCAGGAGTGGCCCATGCAGTCCTAGAGGCCTACAGAACAAAGATTGGGCCAAAACGACACCTCTAGGGTGCGGCCGACCCCCTAGTGTGGCCGCACCCGTGGTGGCGCGTCTTGTGCCCATCTTTGGTGAGCCACCTCTCACCGACATTGCAAAGGCGGTTATGTAGGTGATCGACCAGGTTCATTGCATCTTCAGGTCGATTTGAGGGCGGTTTGTTACCTTCCATGAGGGGAGAATGCATCTTCCAATTAGCCCCCTCTTCTCCACCTATAAAAGGAGGACCTCTCCCCTCTCATTGAGATATCATACACCACCAAGGAAGAGCTCCACTCTACACTTTCAAGATGTAATAGTAGTACTAGCCTAGTTGGGAGTTAGGGAGAGATGCTCAAGTTCCGGAAGAGCCCTCGGAGTTCCAGTCTAATCTCGTATCGGTCCTTTGTAAGACTCAAATACTTCATATTTATCTTCTTTATTTACTGAAATGTCCTTCATGGTTATCTAATTCTTGCCTTAGTGGTTTAGCTTTTCATGGTTAAGTGTAGTGTTTTACACCTTGGCATGGGATCTCCGTTCGACCGAATGCTCTAGTTTTTACGTGAAACTAGAGTAGTAATAGATAGTGTAGACGTGGTATTTAGACTATAGGTTACCTGAGTTTGCGCCCAACCCCACGGATAGTTGTGGTAGCCCTAGAGGTGACAGCTCCGACCAGGCCTTTGTATTCCACCACGTTCGGGTTGGTGTTTTCGTAGAGCTTTGGCAGCCTGACCCCGATCACCCCTTCCCAGTCTTTTCGAGGATCAGAAAGGAACTGCTGCTCCAAAGTGCCATGGTGTGATCGCTATGTTTAACCTTTGCTTAGTTAATCCCTTTGGTATGAACTAGAATAGAACCGCAGTAATGGAGAAGTAAATAGGAACCTTGAACTCTCCCGTTGTCCTCCCAACTTAGCCTGTCTGCTCTGCTATCTTATCATAGAGTTCTCCTGCGTGTGTCATTTATTCTAAAATGCCTATCTTATTACTTACCCCCACATTAGTCTAGTCGGTATTCTAGTTAGTAGATACATGATGGTTAATTATAAAGTTCTTTAACCATTGCTTCCCTAAGGATAAATACGATACCCTGGAATACTCCTGGGTGAAAGCTACACCGGTATCTGTGCGCTTGCGAATTTCTCTGTTTGCGTTAACAAATATCAACAAGCTTTCTTGCGCCATTGCCGGGGATGGATTCTATCTCCATACTTGGTAGTGACGCTAAGAAATGCCAACATGCTTTCTGGCGCCGTTGTCGAGGAAATAATTGGTGTAAAGATTTTGATAATTACCTTGATATTTGCTAATTTAGTTTATCACTAGCTTTTGTGGGATTACCCCTGTTCTGTTGAATTATGGAATAGACTGGACAACAGATGCCATTTCGACCTTCCGGCAAATTTCCACAAGAAATAATAAAAAAGAAATACATTGACGAGCCCAGGGTACCTGATCATTCATGATCCATCAACACTACAACCCTGCCATCTCACAGGTTTGTTTAGACATGTATATTATTCTAACCATGTGTAGATTGGAGAAAAGGTCGTTGTCACAAGAATTCAAATCTCATCCCATGTGACGAACAAAGATGCTGCACTACTCACAAAGTTTAATTCGAATTGTGAGTCATGGTAAGTTTGATAAAAAAGGTGAGAAAGTCTTGCTCATGGACTTTAAAATTGATGAGTAGTTATCTTTCAATTTCTGCATTTCATTGCATGATTGCTTTGAATAATTCATGCATCCACTTCCATTAGTTTGAATTTCCTCATATCAAAACCACTGCATGTTTAAATTCCTTGTATGCATCCATGTCGCTTGCATTTAAAAAAACATTGTACATAAGATCAAATCATCTAAACCAAGCACCATGCTTAATTTAAATGGTGTATGAAAATACTCCAAACCTAAACATACTATAGTAGAGAAAGGTAACATGAAAGTATTTAAGAGATTTTAACCAACTGGAGATGAAAGAGCATGATCATGGTGAGGAATATGTTTATATATTTTTTTAAATGCAAGCGACATGGATGCATACAAGGAATTTAAACATGCAGTGGTTTTGATATGAGGAAATTCAAACTAATGGAAGTGGATGCATGAATTATTCAAAGCAATCATGCAATGAAATGCAGAAATTGAAAGATAACTACTCATCAATTTTAAAGTCCATGAGCAAGACTTTCTCACCTTTTTTATCAAACTTACCATGACTCACAATTCGAATTAAACTTTGTGAGTAGTGCAGCATCTTTGTTCGTCACATGGGATGAGATTTGAATTCTTGTGACAACGACCTTTTCTCCAATCTACACATGGTTAGAATAATATACATGTCTAAACAAACCTGTGAGATGGCAGGGTTGTAGTGTTGATGGATCATGAATGATCAGGTACCCTGGGCTCGTCAATGTATTTCTTTTTTTATTATTTCTTGTGGAAATTTGCCGGAAGGTCGAAATGGCATCTGTTGTCCAGTCTATTCCATAATTCAACAGAACAGGGGTAATCCCACAAAAGCTAGTGATAAACTAAATTAGCAAATATCAAGGTAATTATCAAAATCTTTACACCAATTATTTCCTCGACAACGGCGCCAGAAAGCATGTTGGCATTTCTTAGCGTCACTACCAAGTATGGAGATAGAATCCATCCCCGGCAATGGCGCAAGAAAGCTTGTTGATATTTGTTAACGCAAACAGAGAAATTCGCAAGCGCACAGATACCGGTGTAGCTTTCACCCAGGAGTATTCCAGGGTATCGTATTTATCCTTAGGGAAGCAATGGTTAAAGAACTTTATAATTAACCATCATGTATCTACTAACTAGAATACCGACTAGACTAATGTGGGGGTAAGTAATAAGATAGGCATTTTAGAATAAATGACACACGCAGGAGAACTCTATGATAAGATAGCAGAGCAGACAGGCTAAGTTGGGAGGACAACGGGAGAGTTCAAGGTTCCTATTTACTTCTCCATTACTGCGGTTCTATTCTAGTTCATACCAAAGGGATTAACTAAGCAAAGGTTAAACATAGCGATCACACCATGGCACTTTGGAGCAGCAGTTCCTTTCTGATCCTCGAAAAGACTGGGAAGGGGTGATCGGGGTCAGGCTGCCAAAAGCTCTACGAAAACACCAACCCGAACGTGGTGGAATACAAAGGCCTGGTCGGAGCTGTCACCTCTAGGGCTACCACAACTATCCGTGGGGTTGGGCGCAAACTCAGGTAACCTATAGTCTAAATACCACGTCTACACTATCTATTACTACTCTAGTTTCACGTAAAAACTAGAGCATTCGGTCGAACGGAGATCCCATGCCAAGGTGTAAAACACTACACTTAACCATGAAAAGCTAAACCACTAAGGCAAGAATTAGATAACCATGAAGGACATTTCAGTAAATAAAGAAGATAAATATGAAGTATTTGAGTCTTACAAAGGACCGATACGAGATTAGACTGGAACTCCGAGGGCTCTTCCGGAACTTGAGCATCTCTCCCTAACTCCCAACTAGGCTAGTACTACTATTACATCTTGAAAGTGTAGAGTGGAGCTCTTCCTTGGTGGTGTATGATATCTCAATGAGAGGGGAGAGGTCCTCCTTTTATAGGTGGAGAAGAGGGGGCTAATTGGAAGATGCATTCTCCCCTCATGGAAGGTAACAAACCGCCCTCAAATCGACCTGAAGATGCAATGAACCTGGTCGATCACCTACATAACCGCCTTTGCAATGTCGGTGAGAGGTGGCTCACCAAAGATGGGCACAAGACGCGCCACCACGGGTGCGGCCACACTAGGGGGTCGGCCGCACCCTAGAGGTGTCGTTTTGGCCCAATCTTTGTTCTGTAGGCCTCTAGGACTGCATGGGCCACTCCTGCAAAGTTTGGCCCTATTTGAAGCACGTTTGCTTTGCGTTTTGGACCTTTTTCTCTCCGTGACAGGGCCCTGATTTGCCTGGTAGGTGGGCCTTCTCCCCCTGGGCTCATGTCGGGTGATATTACGCCTTGTCTTTTGCGTATTTGGGTGCGTTTTCCTTATTATTCCGACATGTCCTCCTGTAAATGGTAAAGCACCAAATCGTTAGTTCTAAAGTCCTATATCTAAGTTTGGTGTTTAATTGGGAGGATTTTATGCGGGAATTGGTGGTTAAATTTAGACGTTAAGGACCACCAACAGTGCTACATCAATATCTTTTGTGCGCTTGTGGAAATATCCAATAGACATAAGAAATATCAACAACCAGCCTAGCCGATTTCATTAGGGAACATTGTTAAGTCTCACGAATGCCTCCTGAGAAAACCCATTGGGGAAGAGCACTTAGGGTTGACCTAGAGTTGGCAAGGCCACCTAGATTGCCCATGAATATCATCGAGAGAAGCGTAGAACAACAAGTAATTGAGGTTGGAAGAGGTTAGGGTTTGGAGGAGTAAAAATTGGGGTAGATTGTTTTCGATCTTGATCAATTGAAAACATGAATCAGTCGTGAGCCCCTCATAAATATATAGGGGGTGATCTTATCCCACTAGGAAGCGAATTCCCAATGAACTCTACACGTTTCCTAGAATTTGCCTCGAACTAGGCCAAGACCAGCTTAGCTGGATTCCTTGGGGAGGATCAACCAGCACTGCCCAAACCGACAAAGTCGGTTCCTAGAACCAGCTAAGCTGGTTTTGCCTGACTTAACGTAGATCAAAGAAAAAACTCAGAAAGCTAGTTTTGTTGACTTTGTTCCAATTTTGTTGTTGACAAAAGGTTTGCGGAAGATGAAGGCCCTATTAAAAATCAAAATCTTTTTGTGGTGCCTACACAGATGAGTAGTGCTTACAAAAGATAATCTTGCCAAACATAACTGACGAGGTAGCAAAGCCTGTTGCTTTTTGACACAAAATGAAACAATTTAGTTAGGCACTTGTGATTTAATTGTCGCTTCAATTGTGCAATTTAGTCTTTTACTCATATGGCTTTAGGACTACCTAAACCCCATAACATAGCACATATGCTAGGTAATTGGATAGCGTTATTTAGTAAAGAACTAAAACCTTTAATCCTATTGGGACTGGTCGCATTATGCTGGTAACCTGGTACCATTGATTACGTAGAAAATATTTAGCTTCTGGGGAAAATATTCTTCTCTTTGCAGGTTATTTATTGAATTATCCATTAACTTTGTTACTTTTTTCTTGGACACATGGATGGTGGTCTAGTCTATGAATTGGTGGTCACTAGAATGTGTTTGTTTTGCTGTTTTTGTTGACTCTGTGCTTCTTATTAGATACAGGTCGAAAGACTTTTTAGTGCCATGTATCAACTCGATGGCACTACATTTCAAATCTAATAAATCTTCCTTTATTGAAAAAGGGGTGCAAATGCATCTAAAAATGTAAAAAAAATAATGCTTTTGACTAAAACTCTACCACATATCTCATACGGCACAAGTTTATGTAACTACTACACGGAAAGTATATCCTCTCTAATTTACTCTAACTTCCCAGTGGGTTGTTACTACATAAAATTCATCATCGTCAGTTCCAAACAACTTATCACCACCGGTTTTGGGCCTTGATGGTGAAAGTGGGCATGGTAATCTTCATCACAGCCGGTTTTCACACGGTGATGACAACGAGGATCACCATAGCTCGTTATAGGGATTGACGGTGATAATAAAAAAAATCCAGCCACCAACAGCAGTCGCTGCCTACGCTGTCGTTGTCTCCTTGCCTGGCCTGTTGCCTCCTCACGCCACAACCAGTCGTCGTCGCCAAATCTGAGAGAGGGAGAGAGGGTGAGCAAAATCTGGCGAGATTTGAGAGAGGAAGAGAAAGTGGGGAGATGAAGCCACCTAGACCGACGTCGACACTCAAGGTTTGGTGAGGGTGGACGCCGCGTTGGGTTCCACCGTGTCGAGGCCGTCCCTCGGGCCGACAACGCTCAAGGTGGTTATCGCGCCGAGTCCGCCACACTTGGTCGCTGGCGTCGGGGCCACTACGCTCGGGTCGGCCCCGCCAAGTGTAACTGTCAGGTTCCATCATGTCAAGGTGCTCGAGGCCGCCGCGTCAGGGTGCCCGAGGCCGTTGAGCTCGACCACCTACATGGGCCGTGCCAAGGCTGCCGCGCTTAGCCACCCATGTGGACGGTCACCCTACATGGGAGAGAGAGAGGGAGACGGGAGGACTAAAGAAAGAGAGGGAGGGAGAAAGAGATAGAGGCTGGTGTGTGAGGATCCATATCCTTGCACGGACACAAGTTACGTTGGGCGTGTGGGCCCCACTTGTCAGCCACTCCTAAGAAGCACACATAAATAGAGAGAGACACATGTTTTCACCGACAGCTTAATATATAAACCATCAGTGAAAATGGTTATGATTTTCACCGACGGCTCGACAATGAACCGCTAGCGAAAATGGGTCTGATTTTCATCAATGGTTCGTATAACAAACCGTTAGTGAAAATCATCACCAATGATTTAAAAAAAACGACGGTAAATATCGTTGGCAAAAAACTATTTTTTATTGTAGTGAACAGGGAACACAGGGGAACTCATACGTCTGTGGAAAGTGAAAGTCCGGTGAAATTGTCCCGGAGAATGATTGACCTCCGGGGCGGCTCATGTCGGCAAGCATGAGGACAGGACAGCAACACAGACCACTGAGGACCTCACAGGTGCGCTGGCGAGTGACGACTGACGACTGCCCCAACGCACGGGACAATTGCGTGAACCCGTCCTGTTTTTGCACGGTGAATCCGTGGCAGTAAAGAACACGCCCACAACGACTAGCCCCACCGTCGCCGGAAACGAAACTTCCATGGCACAGCACTCGATCCTGTCACTTCTGCAGCGGCAGGCAGGAGCAGAGACCGGCTGTGCACTTGGGCTCCCCTGCCTGCCACCGATCGAGATCGGCGAGATGCATGCATCGGATCGGAGCTGGCAGCAACGCAGAAGCAGCTCCGATCCGACGACGTTCGGAGTAGGCAGGGCAGCACCAGCAGTCCAGCACCGGCCGCCTATATCTATCAAATCGAGCACGTCGTCCACGGACGCAGACGACCACGGCCGCGCGCAACGACTGCCTGTACATGTTCAGAAACAGACACGGACCACGGAGCCACTACCAGGACTTTCACGTCGGCCCTGTTGGGCTGTTCTACTTTATTCTCTCTTACAGAACATTATTGAATCAGCCGAACAGGGCCGTCGTCTGAGATCTGACGACCCTGATAGGAATGTTACTAATTTCACTAGCTTTCTCGGGTTCCTTCTCTTCGCTCATCTGGTGCTTCTGCTATTCATTCATCACGCAAAAGCGAGAGGCGACTCCGTTTCCACTGCAAGCCAGCGGATACGTTCACATGCCCGAATCTAGCTCTCTGATAGAACGGCCACAGCCTCGGCAGGATTGCTGCTGCCATTTTTCTTCAGATTATTTTTTTGAAGCTATCACAAAAGACGTAGCTAACTTGGTATGCAAGGTGATACTAGTCTCCCCATGCATTCCATTGGCCCTTGAGCAGGAGACTCGATACGGCCTGAGGGAATCGGCGACTAGTATGAAAAATATCCTAACTACATGCAAAAACCGCACGTGGTTCACGGCTGGATTTACACAGCGGAGGATGATGAATTGACAGTTCTCTCTTTTCATGCACGTTTAACAGTGACATAAATAGTTTGTCTTCTACTGTCAATAGAATTTCTTTTTAGAAAAGTTACATGACATTCATGTGTATCTTCCTTCTCCTGACACCTGAATTTTCATTCCATAATCTTCTCCATCTTCTTCGACGCCGGTGATCGAGGTCCATCTAATAAGATGAGATTAAACTTCTCCCGGTTTTGGGGACCCTTACTTTGGACTTCGGTTAGGTGAGAATTTGAGGCTGGGATTTTGGACTTAGCTAGGGAGGGCTAGAGGAGAAAGGTTGGCCCAGCATCGGTGGGTAGGGAAATGAAAATTCAGGTGTCAGGAGAAGGAAGATACACATGAATGTCATGTAACTTTTCTAAAAAGAAATTCTATTGACAGTAGAAGACAAACTATTTATGTCACTGTTAAACGTGCATGAAAAGAGAGAACTGTCAATTCATCATCCTCCGCTGTGTAAATCCAGCCGTGAACCACGTGCGGTTTTTGCATGTAGTTAGGATATTTTTCATACTAGTCGCCGATTCCCTCAGGCCGTATCGAGTCTCCTGCTCAAGGGCCAATGGAATGCATGGGGAGACTAGTATCACCTTGCATACCAAGTTAGCTACGTCTTTTGTGATAGCTTCAAAAAATAATCTGAAGAAAAATGGCAGCAGCAATCCTGCCGAGGCTGTGGCCGTTCTATCAGAGAGCTAGATTCGGGCATGTGAACGTATCCGCTGGCTTGCAGTGGAAACGGAGTCGCCTCTCGCTTTTGCGTGATGAATGAATAGCAGAAGCACCAGATGAGCGAAGAGAAGGAACCCGAGAAAGCTAGTGAAATTAGTAACATTCCTATCAGGGTCGTCAGATCTCAGACGACGGCCCTGTTCGGCTGATTCAATAATGTTCTGTAAGAGAGAATAAAGTAGAACAGCCCAACAGGGCCGACGTGAAAGTCCTGGTAGTGGCTCCGTGGTCCGTGTCTGTTTCTGAACATGTACAGGCAGTCGTTGCGCGCGGCCGTGGTCGTCTGCGTCCGTGGACGACCGTGCTCGATTTGATAGATATAGGCGGCCGGTGCTGGACTGCTGGTGCTGCCCTGCCTACTCCGAACGTCGTCGGATCGGAGCTGCTTCTGCGTTGCTGCCAGCTCCGATCCGATGCATGCATCTCGCCGATCTCGATCGGTGGCAGGCAGGGGAGCCCAAGTGCACAGCCGGTCTCTGCTCCTGCCTGCCGCTGCAGAAGTGACAGGATCGAGTGCTGTGCCATGGAAGTTTCGTTTCCGGCGACGGTGGGGCTAGTCGTTGTGGGCGTGTTCTTTACTGCCACGGATTCACCGTGCAAAAACAGGACGGGTTCACGCAATTGTCCCGTGCGTTGGGGCAGTCGTCAGTCGTCACTCGCCAGCGCACCTGTGAGGTCCTCAGTGGTCTGTGTTGCTGTCCTGTCCTCATGCTTGCCGACATGAGCCGCCCCGGAGGTCAATCATTCTCCGGGACAATTTCACCGGACTTTCACTTTCCACAGACGTATGAGTTCCCCTGTGTTCCCTGTTCACTACAATAAAAAATAGTTTTTTGCCAACGATATTTACCGTCGTTTTTTTTTAAATCATTGGTGATGATTTTCACTAACGGTTTGTTATACGAACCATTGATGAAAAATCAGACCCATTTTCGCTAGCGGTTCATTGTCGAGCCGTCGGTGAAAATCATAACCATTTTCACTGATGGGTTTATATATTAAGCTGTCGGTGAAAACATGTGTCTCTCTCTATTTATGTGTGCTTCTTAGGAGTGGCTGACAAGTGGGGCCACACGCCCAACGTAACTTGTGTCCGTGCAAGGATATGGATCCTCACACACCAGCCTCTATCTCTTTCTCCCTCCCTCTCTTTCTTTAGTCCTCCCTCTCCCTCTCTCTCTCCCATGTAGGGTGACCGTCCACATGGGTGGCTAAGCGCGGCAGCCTTGGCACGGCCCATGTAGGTGGTCGAGCTCAACGGCCTCGGGCACCCTGACGCGGCGGCCTCGAGCACCTTGACATGATGGAACCTGACAGTTACACTTGGCGGGGCCGACCCGAGCGTAGTGGCCCCGACGCCAGCGACCAAGTGTGGCGGACTCGGCGCGATAACCACCTTGAGCGTTGTCGGCCCGAGGGACGGCCTCGACACGGTGGAACCCAACGCGGCGTCCACCCCTCACCAACCTTGAGTGTCGACGTCGGTCTAGGTGGCTTCATCTCCCCACTTTCTCTTCCTCTCTCAAATCTCGCCAGATTTTGCTCACCCTCTCTCCCTCTCTCAGATTTGGCGACGACGACTGGTTGTGGCGTGAGGAGGCAACAGGCCAGGCAAGGAGACAACGACAGCGTAGGCAGCGACTGCTGTTGGTGGCTGGATTTTTTTATTATCACCGTCAATCCCTATAACGAGCTATGGTGATCCTCGTTGTCATCACCGTGTGAAACCGGCTGTGATGAAGATTACCATGCCCACTTTCACCATCAAGGCCC
Source organism: Tripidium arundinaceum (assembly GCA_030439765.1). Lineage (NCBI taxonomy): Eukaryota > Viridiplantae > Streptophyta > Magnoliopsida > Poales > Poaceae > Tripidium > Tripidium arundinaceum. The sequence goes on along the minus strand of JAHUYU010000582.1, from coordinate 4,651 downwards.
AAAACCGGTGGTGATAAGTTGTTTGGAACTGACGATGATGAATTTTATGTAGTAACAACCCACTGGGAAGTTAGAGTAAATTAGAGAGGATATACTTTCCGTGTAGTAGTTACATAAACTTGTGCCGTATGAGATATGTGGTAGAGTTTTAGTCAAAAGCATTATTTTTTTTACATTTTTAGATGCATTTGCACCCCTTTTTCAATAAAGGAAGATTTATTAGATTTGAAATGTAGTGCCATCGAGTTGATACATGGCACTAAAAAGTCTTTCGACCTGTATCTAATAAGAAGCACAGAGTCAACAAAAACAGCAAAACAAACACATTCTAGTGACCACCAATTCATAGACTAGACCACCATCCATGTGTCCAAGAAAAAAGTAACAAAGTTAATGGATAATTCAATAAATAACCTGCAAAGAGAAGAATATTTTCCCCAGAAGCTAAATATTTTCTACGTAATCAATGGTACCAGGTTACCAGCATAATGCGACCAGTCCCAATAGGATTAAAGGTTTTAGTTCTTTACTAAATAACGCTATCCAATTACCTAGCATATGTGCTATGTTATGGGGTTTAGGTAGTCCTAAAGCCATATGAGTAAAAGACTAAATTGCACAATTGAAGCGACAATTAAATCACAAGTGCCTAACTAAATTGTTTCATTTTGTGTCAAAAAGCAACAGGCTTTGCTACCTCGTCAGTTATGTTTGGCAAGATTATCTTTTGTAAGCACTACTCATCTGTGTAGGCACCACAAAAAGATTTTGATTTTTAATAGGGCCTTCATCTTCCGCAAACCTTTTGTCAACAACAAAATTGGAACAAAGTCAACAAAACTAGCTTTCTGAGTTTTTTCTTTGATCTACGTTAAGTCAGGCAAAACCAGCTTAGCTGGTTCTAGGAACCGACTTTGTCGGTTTGGGCAGTGCTGGTTGATCCTCCCCAAGGAATCCAGCTAAGCTGGTCTTGGCCTAGTTCGAGGCAAATTCTAGGAAACGTGTAGAGTTCATTGGGAATTCGCTTCCTAGTGGGATAAGATCACCCCCTATATATTTATGAGGGGCTCACGACTGATTCATGTTTTCAATTGATCAAGATCGAAAACAATCTACCCCAATTTTTACTCCTCCAAACCCTAACCTCTTCCAACCTCAATTACTTGTTGTTCTACGCTTCTCTCGATGATATTCATGGGCAATCTAGGTGGCCTTGCCAACTCTAGGTCAACCCTAAGTGCTCTTCCCCAATGGGTTTTCTCAGGAGGCATTCGTGAGACTTAACAATGTTCCCTAATGAAATCGGCTAGGCTGGTTGTTGATATTTCTTATGTCTATTGGATATTTCCACAAGCGCACAAAAGATATTGATGTAGCACTGTTGGTGGTCCTTAACGTCTAAATTTAACCACCAATTCCCGCATAAAATCCTCCCAATTAAACACCAAACTTAGATATAGGGCTTTAGAACTAACGATTTGGTGCTTTACCATTTACAGGAGGACATGTCGGAATAATAAGGAAAACGCACCCAAATACGCAAAAGACAAGGCGTAATATCACCCGACATGAGCCCAGGGGGAGAAGGCCCACCTACCAGGCAAATCAGGGCCCTGTCACGGAGAGAGGGTGAGCAAAATCTGGCGAGATTTGAGAGAGGAAGAGAAAGTGGGGAGATGAAGCCACCTAGACCGACGTCGACACTCAAGGTTTGGTGAGGGGTGGACGCCGCGTTGGGTTCCACCGTGTCGAGGCCGTCCCTCGGGCCGACAACGCTCAAGGTGGTTATCGCGCCGAGTCCGCCACACTTGGTCGCTGGCGTCGGGGCCACTACGCTCGGGTCGGCCCCGCCAAGTGTAACTGTCAGGTTCCATCATGTCAAGGTGCTCGAGGCCGCCGCGTCAGGGTGCCCGAGGCCGTTGAGCTCGACCACCTACATGGGCCGTGCCAAGGCTGCCGCGCTTAGCCACCCATGTGGACGGTCACCCTACATGGGAGAGAGAGAGGGAGAGGGAGGACTAAAGAAAGAGAGGGAGGAGAAAGAGATAGAGGCTGGTGTGTGAGGATCCATATCCTTGCACGGACACAAGTTACGTTGGGCGTGTGGGCCCCCACTTGTCAGCCACTCCTAAGAAGCACACATAAATAGAGAGAGACACATGTTTTCACCGACAGCTTAATATATAAACCATCAGTGAAAATGGTTATGATTTTCACCGACGGCTCGACAATGAACCGCTAGCGAAAATGGGTCTGATTTTCATCAATGGTTCGTATAACAAACCGTTAGTGAAAATCATCACCAATGATTTAAAAAAAACGACGGTAAATATCGTTGGCAAAAAACTATTTTTTATTGTAGTGAACAGGGAACACAGGGGAACTCATACGTCTGTGGAAAGTGAAAGTCCGGTGAAATTGTCCCGGAGAATGATTGACCTCCGGGCGGCTCATGTCGGCAAGCATGAGGACAGGACAGCAACACAGACCACTGAGGACCTCACAGGTGCGCTGGCGAGTGACGACTGACGACTGCCCCAACGCACGGGACAATTGCGTGAACCCGTCCTGTTTTTGCACGGTGAATCCGTGGCAGTAAAGAACACGCCCACAACGACTAGCCCCACCGTCGCCGGAAACGAAACTTCCATGGCACAGCACTCGATCCTGTCACTTCTGCAGCGGCAGGCAGGAGCAGAGACCGGCTGTGCACTTGGGCTCCCCTGCCTGCCACCGATCGAGATCGGCGAGATGCATGCATCGGATCGGAGCTGGCAGCAACGCAGAAGCAGCTCCGATCCGACGACGTTCGGAGTAGGCAGGGCAGCACCAGCAGTCCAGCACCGGCCGCCTATATCTATCAAATCGAGCACGTCGTCCACGGACGCAGACGACCACGGCCGCGCGCAACGACTGCCTGTACATGTTCAGAAACAGACACGGACCACGGAGCCACTACCAGGACTTTCACGTCGGCCCTGTTGGGCTGTTCTACTTTATTCTCTCTTACAGAACATTATTGAATCAGCCGAACAGGCCGTCGTCTGAGATCTGACGACCCTGATAGGAATGTTACTAATTTCACTAGCTTTCTCGGGTTCCTTCTCTTTCTTTAGTCCTCCCTCTCCCCTCTCTCTCTCCCATGTAGGGTGACCGTCCACATGGGTGGCTAAGCGCGGCAGCCTTGGCACGGCCCATGTAGGTGGTCGAGCTCAACGGCCTCGGGCACCCTGACGCGGCGGCCTCGAGCACCTTGACATGATGGAACCTGACAGTTACACTTGGCGGGGCCGACCCGAGCGTAGTGGCCCCGACGCCAGCGACCAAGTGTGGCGGACTCGGCGCGATAACCACCTTGAGCGTTGTCGGCCCGAGGGACGGCCTCGACACGGTGGAACCCAACGCGGCGTCCACCCCTCACCAAACCTTGAGTGTCGACGTCGGTCTAGGTGGCTTCATCTCCCCACTTTCTCTTCCTCTCTCAAATCTCGCCAGATTTTGCTCACCCTCTCTCCGTGACAGGGCCCTGATTTGCCTGGTAGGTGGGCCTTCTCCCCCTGGGCTCATGTCGGGTGATATTACGCCTTGTCTTTTGCGTATTTGGGTGCGTTTTCCTTATTATTCCGACATGTCCTCCTGTAAATGGTAAAGCACCAAATCGTTAGTTCTAAAGCCCTATATCTAAGTTTGGTGTTTAATTGGGAGGATTTTATGCGGGAATTGGTGGTTAAATTTAGACGTTAAGGACCACCAACAGTGCTACATCAATATCTTTTGTGCGCTTGTGGAAATATCCAATAGACATAAGAAATATCAACAACCAGCCTAGCCGATTTCATTAGGGAACATTGTTAAGTCTCACGAATGCCTCCTGAGAAAACCCATTGGGGAAGAGCACTTAGGGTTGACCTAGAGTTGGCAAGGCCACCTAGATTGCCCATGAATATCATCGAGAGAAGCGTAGAACAACAAGTAATTGAGGTTGGAAGAGGTTAGGGTTTGGAGGAGTAAAAATTGGGGTAGATTGTTTTCGATCTTGATCAATGAAAACATGAATCAGTCGTGAGCCCCTCATAAATATATAGGGGGTGATCTTATCCCACTAGGAAGCGAATTCCCAATGAACTCTACACGTTTCCTAGAATTTGCCTCGAACTAGGCCAAGACCAGCTTAGCTGGATTCCTTGGGGAGGATCAACCAGCACTGCCCAAACCGACAAAGTCGGTTCCTAGAACCAGCTAAGCTGGTTTTGCCTGACTTAACGTAGATCAAAGAAAAAACTCAGAAAGCTAGTTTTGTTGACTTTGTTCCAATTTTGTTGTTGACAAAAGGTTTGCGGAAGATGAAGGCCCTATTAAAAATCAAAATCTTTTTGTGGTGCCTACACAGATGAGTAGTGCTTACAAAAGATAATCTTGCCAAACATAACTGACGAGGTAGCAAAGCCTGTTGCTTTTTGACACAAAATGAAACAATTTAGTTAGGCACTTGTGATTTAATTGTCGCTTCAATTGTGCAATTTAGTCTTTTACTCATATGGCTTTAGGACTACCTAAACCCCATAACATAGCACATATGCTAGGTAATTGGATAGCGTTATTTAGTAAAGAACTAAAACCTTTAATCCTATTGGGACTGGTCGCATTATGC
>JAHUYU010001744.1:0-14659 GCA_030439765.1 Tripidium arundinaceum | reverse complement strand
ACTAGGGGTTTAAACTAACAGAATTCCACAGTTTTGGTGAATCTGTGTTTCTGCAGGGTTTATCCGGAAAACCGTCAAGAGAGGACCCACATGTCAGATTAATTCGCATATTCCGCATAAGCACCAACTCCAGAAGGTTCCAAAGGACACCAGAGAGCCACCCCCCGAAGCAGACCTCGGGAGGGGGACATATGGGGCCGACCGACCCCACTTACAAGCCGGCCGGCCTATGGGCCCCACTGTCAGCCTCCTCCTTCATGTGGCCCGGCGCTCTACCGCCTTAGGGTTTGCATCTAAGCCGTTGATTAAGGTCGGTTTAATCCGAGGGTCCAGAATTGATGCTCCGTCCTATATAAGCAAGCCCCTGCCCCCCCCTGAGGTTTCAAGTCATTTGAGAAGACAGAAACCCTAATCATCCTTAGAGCTACACCATATTTTAGGGCATAGCTAGTTAGGATAGATCTAGAAGGAGGCAAGCTTCGCTTGGATTCCTGATCGTGTCAAGAGCGCGGCTTGGTAAAGTCTTCTGTATCCTCTCTTGTATCATTCATTATTCATATGTTTGCTACAATAGATTTGACATTGTTCTATATAATATTTAAGTTCCTAGTTATCATGTTCATCGTCTACTTTGATTATATGTTTAGTATAGCTAGTTTATCTTTATATTCAAACATAAGTTCGTATAGCGCTCGCCTTGGTGTACACGGGGTGAGTGGTGGACATTGTGTAAGCGTGGTGCTTATACGTTGTTTACCTGCGGATGCACCCTACATTCCGGGCCGTGTGGTAGATCGCGGATGTGACACTCCCGTTGAGTCCTTTGTAGTCCACTCCTTGAATGTAGGACAAGTAGGATCTGGTTACGAAGGAAGACATGCTCTGTTCTTGATCTTCCTTAGTAATATCCCTTATGTGTAGATATGAAGTTGATCTTAGCCATGACTACTAAATATTATTGCACTAATCATCGTATGCTTTGACTTGTAATTAAGAATGACATAGGAATATTCTTCTTAGTTCTACCTATTCATGCTAATGCTACAGAAAGGAGTACTCTGAGTGATCATTATCATTTATGACTTATCATTTATCATATACTTATCTCGTGACTTACTCCTGTTGAGAGTAGAGAGATTGGATATGGTTTGTCTCTCCATCATAAGTATAAGTTGTTATCATATTCCTGTTGCCCGTCCTTCCCTGTGGTAAAAATATAAATAACGATACCTGGAATTACTCCCGGGTGAAATGCTACAATGGTAAATTATCTGTGCGCTTGCAGATCCCTATATTCATAGTTGCATCATTCTCATAAGTGTCTTATAATTACCAACAAATATTTCTGGCATCATGCTGGGGATGACAACCTAGCTTAAGTGATGTTAAGAAATGTCAATAGTCGCATGAAAGTGAACATCACTTGTAGTTGGTATCTCTATATGCTTTCTCCATGCATTATATAGATTTAAACTCCCTTGTGCATTAATTTGCCGGTTATGCATATGCTTTGCCTTACACTATATGTATGCATACACTTAGTGGGAGTTTAGTCTATGTAATGTGAGAGTCAAGTTTTGTGATCAATTCCATGTCACATATGAAGGATCACAAAATTTGACCCTTCCTTGTGCTACTAATGTCTTCCTTTTTATTATTTGATGTCAAAGGGGGAGAAGTTGTAGGACCAAAAGCAAGCCCAACCCATAATAATACCAAAATCCACAAATTCAAAATTTTTGGAAGATTTCAAATGGTATCAAGATATAAGTGGGATCATTCAATTGGTGTCAAGCCACAAGTGGTTTTGGTTATGGGATGTTGAGAAGATCAAAGGGAGAGAACCCTTTTTGGGAATGGTCCGAGAAAGGGAGGAAAGTGGATTATGGAGTTAGGGGGAGGCTTAAGTCCATAATACCACAGGGGGACATTGGCAAGGGCAAGATAAGTTGAAAAAGTTCCTTTCATTTGGTATCCTTTAGCATCATATAATCTTGCCTTTGCATTGCATCCTAGCAAGTAGATAGGTTTTTCATTTGGTATATATTATTATTTGCTTGCTTTGGTTGTGTTGTCATCAAGCACCAAAAAAGGGGGAGATTGTAAGGAAAATGGACCCTTGGCCCATATAGTTTGGATTTTGGTGTTTGATGATCAACATGACCAAGTTGGACTAACGAATTTGCAAGTATTTCTTTTGTAGTCCAATAGGATGCAAAAGTGGCTTGGACTTAGGCAAAGTGGTGATCCGAAGAATCGACACCTCAAGCAAGACATGAGAAGCTGAGTAGAAGACCTACAAGACATGCACAAGTCCAAGGCACGAAGATGGAACCAAGCCGGATGCAAGGATCACGAAGAAACAAAAAGAAGGGTTCTGTGAGCATCGGACAAAGTCAGGGCATTGGACAGAAGGTGCATCGGACAAACAAAGAGGAAACCCTAGCAACGAAGGCATCGGACGATGCATCGGACAGGGAGTGGGACAGGCATCGGACATGACGGTTGCACTGTTCACCAGCGCAGCAGCAGCTCAACATGCATCGGACAAGATGGCAAGGGAGCATCAGACAAATTACAGAGGCGTCCAATGGACTCCAAAGAGGTTCTAGAGAGGCGCAGCGAGCATCGGACAAGTTCGGTGAGGCGCATTGGACAAATGGACATTGTCCGATGAACGTGCCAATGGTCGGCATAATGACTAGTTTTTCAATGGTCGTTTCGGGATAGGCACCGGACACTGACAACAATTTGTCCGATGGTGCATCGGACTTGTCCGATGAGTGTGTAGAAAAGTGTACTCGATCCCGACGGCTATATTTGAAGTTGGGGGCTATAAATACCCCTTTGGCCGGCCAAATGGAGTGTGCTTGAGCTCAAGGAAGACTTGTATGAGCTGAGGTTCATCTCTAGGAGCTTTAGACACCAAAGTGCTCAGTGCTACATTTGGTGATTAGCTTAGGTGCTTTGCAAAGTGCTTAGGTTAGTTAGACCACCGCTTATGCGCTTGCTCTAGGCTTAGGCTTAGTAGTTAGTGAGGTTTGCATACCGGAGGGTGCTTGCGCGCACCATGTTTGTACTCGGCGGGGTTTGTAGTCTTGCAAGACCACACCAACCGCGTGTGGGCGCATCCGTGTACCGGAGGGAACAAGTCACGCGGCGTTTTGGACGGAAACTTGATAGTGGAGACGGTGGGGAGCATCCAGGAGAGGCTTGCCGGAAGGCACATCGGAGACCCACTTGCGCGTGGCGAAGGCCTGAGGCTATCTATGGAGTTACCCGACCGGGAGCTTGGCCCTTGTGAGGGCTTCCTTGCAAGGGGCTCCAACGAGGACTAGGGGGAAGCTTGCGCTCTTCTCGATACCTCGGTAAAAATATCGGAGTCATCGACGGGAGTTTGCATCTCTACATTACTCTTTAGCTTCCGCATTTACCTTGTTACCTTGGTTGTGTGCTTTACCTTTCCTAGCTTAGTTGATAGGCTAGTTGATAGGTTTGGAACCTAGGTTGCATAACTCCTTTTTGTGGTAGAGATAGCACACACTAGCAAAACCGTAGTTGCACTTTTAGATAGTTTAGTTTATTGCATAGGTTTTGCCAAGGTTAGAAAAAGAGGCCATAGTTAGAGAAATAGTTTTTAAGTTGCCTAATTCACCCCCCTCTTAGGCGTCACGATCCTTTTAGGACCAAGGACTGTAAGACTGAGCATGGGTAGTTGACACTTGGGGACATCGACAAGCAGTGTACATGTGGAGGAATAGACCGTGTTGACCAAGTCAAGATGGTGGTTGACCAAGTCAAGCGGGGGCTCGAAGGACTTGGTGATCAGGCGACCGAGGACGGACGGTGACACGTGTCGAGATCGTGGAGGAGGCGTATTGTGGGGGTCTACCGCGTTAATTTACTTAAACCAAGTGTCATCCGCTTGACCGACTCATTTTTAAGCAAATCAACCATGGTGATCCCCGGGAGATACCATCCGCACCTCCACCATCAATACACAGGATCATAAGTAGAGTTACAATCCACGAGCGAATCATCAAGAGATCACATAACTAATTCACCAAACAACCAATAATTAAGTTTGTAAATTACGTGAGTATCATACGAGGTAGTAATTACAAGAGCATAGACTGAAAGGCTATTAAATAGGAACTAGGATTATCCCGATTACTCTGTGGTTCTAGGTTCTCTCTTACTCTCAGCAACTAATCATTAGAGTAATGACAGCCTTTTGGGACGCCCGTCCCGAAGTCCGCTACACTTTGACTTCACTCTTCACTTGAGCTTGGCTCAAGTGGTCACCAAGTCTAAAGTACCTACAAAACAACTTACCGGTAACACCATGAGTACATTTCATACTTAGAGGGCTTATTCCAACATACATATTTGGTGGATGCAGGGAATTAATAGGCATTTGTAATTTTTGCATGAAAGCATGGCATTCGTTAAGAAATGATATGCTCATGAATCTGACTTTACAATTATATTATAAGCAACAGTTGAGAGCAACATTAAGTGATCAAAATCATAATTCATCTCATAAACAAGTTTATTCAACCTCCCTATACTGAATCTAGAAGAGAGAACAACCAAACAATTCCGTCCAAAGACTTGAATCTTTCAAAATGATCTCTGCAGAGGTGTACAATTGTACCCACACGGACGCCAAGGGCAAACCTCCATACCCCGTGCCTAGATAACGGTTGCCTCAAGGTTCCGACCTTTCCTCAATGTGGCTTTTGAATCCACGAATGGTCCAGAGGAGGACCGAGGTACTGGCTTCCCACACTACCTCGCGTCACAACCTAAGACGAATCCGCGCGATAAGAAAGTCACCACTAAGTACTCAGCTTACCGCTCCCATACGCGACATGTGGTCTGTATGGGTGGTTACTCAAACTTACTATCTCATGAATGGTCCTTAGCTACTCCACAAGCTACGTCACTTGAGATCCAACACTCACAGTGACCTTACCCCTCGCTTGAGTTGAGATTAACATTTGATCATAACTTAATTAATTCAAGTTGAGGGTAGGTCCTAGTCATATTAAGCGAGTTAAATCAAGTTGAACCCTTGCAAGTTTTATATGATTAATTAATCCCGGTGAAGCTCCTACACATGCGAGAGTGAGTTCCCGCTCACATTTGACTTCTATCGATGCTAGGAAACTAAGCATATTAAACATTCCCAAGCCCTGTGATTGAGTAGAGGCTATGTTTAACTTAGGTGAGTTGGTTTAGCTTAGTGAAGGAAGATTAAATAGTTAATGTCAAGGACATGCATAACCCATAATGAATAGACCAATAAGTATCCAAAATAGGGTTAATAGTAGTGGTGCCTGCCTTGTCTTGAGCAGGTGATCGAGGAGTATCATGACTACTCCTACGCATGCCTCACACATTATGTAGACCTGTAGAGAACAACGCATTAGAAGAGTTGGGGATGAGATCGTAGGAAAGTGGGGAAAGTGGAAGATGAAGTGGCACACTTGTGATTGGTGATTGAGGATAAGTTGGAAGGTGGATTAGTGGTGTACTTATTTTTATCTAAGCATGTGATAGGGTGGTTAGGTCCTAGGGTTAAGTTTCCACATGAAGAAATATTATGTATTTTTATCATACGGTCCGCGGGATCAAACCCGAAGCTGGTATTTTTGGTTTGCTCTCTGAGTGTTCTGGCGGAACGTTTCGGTGTTCTGCCGGTCGGTCCGCTAGTGCGCCGGATTGTTTCTCAGAATGGTCTGAGCATGTAAAGACTTAGCCATTCTCTCTGGGGTGTTCTTGCGGATGATCACCTAATCTGGCGGGGGGTCCGCGAGTGCAAGATTTGAGAGGGGTGCTCTCGGGTTCCATAAAAATAAATATTCAATTTTAACCAGTCGGTCCGGTGTTCTCGCGGACAATTCATGGGAACATCAACTACAGAGACTAAGTGTTAGCTATTCTGTGCGTGTAGATGTTCTCGCGGATGGTTCGGTGGTCTACCGGTTGGTCCGCGGGAATGGCGACAGAACCAATGTTCTTCATTTGTTCTTGGTGTTCTTGAGTGATGTGAGCTATATTGTGGATGATGTTTACCATGCATGTGCAGGGAGCATCTAGGGTTGCTTTGGTAAGGTGTTAAGCTCATGAAAAATAGGGTTTGAGCTCTAGGTGTTGAGTGATGTTGGGGATTTGAAGATTAAATAAATCTTGAGAAAATGAGATGAAATTCATGAACTTGGGGACGGCCACTTAACTTTGAAGTTGGGTGACCCTTGAGCAGTATTTACAGTAAACAGTCGGTCACCTACCATTTAGCCATTATTTGGGCTAAACATTCCATTAAACGGGCTAAATGGCCAATTAAACGGGCTAAACGGATGATTAAATAGAAACGGCGTACCACTGTGTAGTGTTTAGACGCTGTTTAAACGGGCTAAACGGCCGTTTAGGCGAACAGTGCCCTTGAGCCACCAAGATCATGCTTGGGTCTTGATCTTTCTTGCTTCCAAGTGAAAGAGGTGGATTTGGGCCTTTTCATGATTTTCTTGCAAAAATCATAGAAATTCCATTAGAGACTCAAATTAAAGTACTTGGAAGGGATGGGCTGGTTTGGGCAGCCTCCCCTCTTATTTATAGAGCTATTACACAATCTCAAACTTGCCCTTAGATATTTTGCCTGAACCACTTAACCTCAAGGGCAAAATAGTCCAAGTAGAGATGCATGCATCCGACGTCCACGAGCCCTTCACGAAGTAGCTTCGCCTCGACGCGAACTCTCCGATGACGCCACGTGCAACCTCGAACTTTATCCTGGGTTTTGAGGCCCAAACCCGCCAAACCATCCGCCGGTGGTTTTGAGACCTAAACCACCAAACCCAGCGGGAGAAGCGTATCTTATACTTGTCACGACCCAACGGTCATTCAAATTAAAAACTTCTTCAGAACCTCCTTGATGTCCTTACACAGGCCCTATTATCCCAAGGAACTGTCTCATCACCATCCCGATGGACTCCTAGTACTCTCTATTAGGGCAAGGACTCCAAATTCGCTAAGTAACCATATCGATTCCTCCTAATCAACCTAAGTCAACTAGGGTCAACCCTAGTCAATACTTAATTGACATGGAAAAGAATCTTCATGATAATGACCAAGTAACCATGTCCAACTCCTTATAGGTGTATATCAACCCCTTGACCAAGGTTGAGAACCCCAGCATCAAACCCTCCCCTCTAAGTCCAATTCTGCAAATTCAGTGATCCCTCGGATCATCTAGTGTTTCCACGGACCGTCCGCCTGATCACTTATTCAGCAGAATCAATTTGGAAGAGTTGTCCTTCTCTCCTCTCACATGGTCCCACATGTCAGCACGAAATGAGAATACTTCCCAGCAGAATCAGCCCATCTCCACTCACTTTCTTACCCACTCACTCATTCCCCACCCTCCCTCCCTCTCTCCCCAAGTGAAGAACAGATGAACTAGAGAGAGAAAGGAAAGGAGAAGAAGAGAAGGAAGAGAAAGAAAAGAAGAAAAGGAAGGAAGAATCAGCACCTCTCTCAAGCAACAAGTGTGGATCAAGATCTCCCTCCCCATCTCCAATCTTTGGTGAGCTCAAGAAACTCTATTCACATTTTCTTGAGATCATCTCTCAAACCCTAACTCTTGATCTCATCCATGCATGTGAGTAAGGTGAAGGTTTCTAGCTTCTCCATCATCTCAAGTGTAAGCTCAAGGTCATCTCTTGCTCAATCCTCTCATGCATCTCTCTAATTGGTCTCTAATGGAATTTCTATGATTTTTGCAAGAAAATCATGAAAAGGCCCAAATCCACCTCTTTCACTTGGAAGCAAGAAAGATCAAGACCCAAGCATGATCTTGGTGGCTCAAGGGCACTGTTCGCCTAAACGGCCGTTTAGCCCGTTTAAACAGCGTCTAAACACTACACAGTGGTACGCCGTTTCTATTTAATCATCCGTTTAGCCCGTTTAATTGGCCATTTAGCCCGTTTAATGGAATGTTTAGCCCAAATAATGGCTAAATGGTAGGTGACCGACTGTTTACTGTAAATACTGCTCAAGGGTCACCCAACTTCAAAGTTAAGTGGCCGTCCCCAAGTTCATGAATTTCATCTCATTTTCTCAAGATTTATTTAATCTTCAAATCCCCAACATCACTCAACACCTAGAGCTCAAACCCTATTTTTCATGAGCTTAACACCTTACCAAAGCAACCCTAGATGCTCCCTGCACATGCATGGTAAACATCATCCACAATATAGCTCACATCACTCAAGAACACCAAGAACAAATGAAGAACATTGGTTCTGTCGCCATTCCCGCGGACCAACCGGTAGACCACCGAACCATCCGCGAGAACATCTACACGCACAGAATAGCTAACACTTAGTCTCTGTAGTTGATGTTCCCATGAATTGTCCGCGAGAACACCGGACCGACTGGTTAAAATTGAATATTTATTTTTATGGAACCCGAGAGCACCCCTCTCAAATCTTGCACTCGCGGACCCCCCGCCAGATTAGGTGATCATCCGCAAGAACACCCCAGAGAGAATGGCTAAGTCTTTACATGCTCAGACCATTCTGAGAAACAATCCGGCGCACTAGCGGACCGACCGGCAGAACACCGAAACGTTCCGCCAGAACACTCAGAGAGCAAACCAAAAATACCAGCTTCGGGTTTGATCCCGCGGACCGTATGATAAAAATACATAATATTTCTTCATGTGGAAACTTAACCCTAGGACCTAACCACCCTATCACATGCTTAGATAAAAATAAGTACACCACTAATCCACCTTCCAACTTATCCTCAATCACCAATCACAAGTGTGCCACTTCATCTTCCACTTTCCCCACTTTCCTACGATCTCATCCCCAACTCTTCTAATGCGTTGTTCTCTACAGGTCTACATAATGTGTGAGGCATGCGTAGGAGTAGTCATGATACTCCTCGATCACCTGCTCAAGACAAGGCAGGCACCACTACTATTAACCCTATTTTGGATACTTATTGGTCTATTCATTATGGGTTATGCATGTCCTTGACATTAACTATTTAATCTTCCTTCACTAAGCTAAACCAACTCACCTAAGTTAAACATAGCCTCTACTCAATCACAGGGCTTGGGAATGTTTAATATGCTTAGTTTCCTAGCATCGATAGAAGTCAAATGTGAGCGGGAACTCACTCTCGCATGTGTAGGAGCTTCACCGGGATTAATTAATCATATAAAACTTGCAAGGGTTCAACTTGATTTAACTCGCTTAATATGACTAGGACCTACCCTCAACTTGAATTAATTAAGTTATGATCAAATGTTAATCTCAACTCAAGCGAGGGGTAAGGTCACTGTGAGTGTTGGATCTCAAGTGACGTAGCTTGTGGAGTAGCTAAGGACCATTCATGAGATAGTAAGTTTGAGTAACCACCCATACAGACCACATGTCGCGTATGGGAGCGGTAAGCTGAGTACTTAGTGGTGACTTTCTTATCGCGCGGATTCGTCTTAGGTTGTGACGCGAGGTAGTGTGGGAAGCCAGTACCTCGGTCCTCCTCTGGACCATTCGTGGATTCAAAAGCCACATTGAGGAAAGGTCGGAACCTTGAGGCAACCGTTATCTAGGCACGGGGTATGGAGGTTTGCCCTTGGCGTCCGTGTGGGTACAATTGTACACCTCTGCAGAGATCATTTTGAAAGATTCAAGTCTTTGGACGGAATTGTTTGGTTGTTCTCTCTTCTAGATTCAGTATAGGGAGGTTGAATAAACTTGTTTATGAGATGAATTATGATTTTGATCACTTAATGTTGCTCTCAACTGTTGCTTATAATATAATTGTAAAGTCAGATTCATGAGCATATCATTTCTTAACGAATGCCATGCTTTCATGCAAAAATTACAAATGCCTATTAATTCCCTGCATCCACCAAATATGTATGTTGGAATAAGCCCTCTAAGTATGAAATGTACTCATGGTGTTACCGGTAAGTTGTTTTGTAGGTACTTTAGACTTGGTGACCACTTGAGCCAAGCTCAAGTGAGAGTGAAGTCAAAGTGTAGCGGACTTCGGGACGGGCGTCCCAAAAGGCTGTCATTACTCTAATGATTAGTTGCTGAGAGTAAGAGAGAACCTAGAACCACAGAGTAATCGGGATAATCCTAGTTCCTATTTAATAGCCTTTCAGTCTATGCTCTTGTAATTACTACCTCGTATGATACTCACGTAATTTACAAACTTAATTATTGGTTGTTTGGTGAATTAGTTATGTGATCTCTTGATGATTCGCTCGTGGATTGTAACTCTACTTATGATCCTGTGTATTGATGGTGGAGGTGCGGATGGTATCTCCCGGGGATCACCATGGTTGATTTGCTTAAAAATGAGTCGGTCAAGCGGATGACACTTGGTTTAAGTAAATTAACGCGGTAGACCCCCACAATACGCCTCCTCCACGATCTCGACACGTGTCACCGTCCGTCCTCGGTCGCCTGATCACCAAGTCCTTCGAGCCCCCGCTTGACTTGGTCAACCACCATCTTGACTTGGTCAACACGGTCTATTCCTCCACATGTACACTGCTTGTCGATGTCCCCAAGTGTCAACTACCCATGCTCAGTCTTACAGTCCTTGGTCCTAAAAGGATCGTGACGCCTAAGAGGGGGTGAATTAGGCAACTTAAAAACTATTTCTCTAACTATGGCCTCTTTTTCTAACCTTGGCAAAACCTATGCAATAAACTAAACTATCTAAAAGTGCAACTACGGTTTTGCTAGTGTGTGCTATCTCTACCACAAAAAGGAGTTATGCAACCTAGGTTCCAAACCTATCAACTAGCCTATCAACTAAGCTAGGAAAGGTAAAGCACACAACCAAGGTAACAAGGTAAATGCGGAAGCTAAAGAGTAATGTAGAGATGCAAACTCCCGTCGATGACTCCGATATTTTTACCGAGGTATCGAGAAGAGCGCAAGCTTCCCCCTAGTCCTCGTTGGAGCCCCTTGCAAGGAAGCCCTCACAAGGGCCAAGCTCCCGGTCGGGTAACTCCATAGATAGCCTCAGGCCTTCGCCACGCGCAAGTGGGTCTCCGATGTGCCTTCCGGCAAGCCTCTCCTGGATGCTCCCCACCGTCTCCACTATCAAGTTTCCGTCCAAAACGCCGCGTGACTTGTTCCCTCCGGTACACGGATGCGCCCACAGCGGTTGGTGTGGTCTTGCAAGACTACAAACCCCGCCGAGTACAAACATGGTGCGCGCAAGCACCCTCCGGTATGCAAACCTCACTAACTACTAAGCCTAAGCCTAGAGCAAGCGCATAAGCGGTGGTCTAACTAACCTAAGCACTTTGCAAAGCACCTAAGCTAATCACCAAATGTAGCACTGAGCACTTTGGTGTCTAAAGCTCCTAGAGATGAACCTCAGCTCATACAAGTCTTCCTTGAGCTCAAGCACACTCCATTTGGCCGGCCAAAGGGGTATTTATAGCCCCCAACTTCAAATATAGCCGTCGGGATCGAGTACACTTTTCTACACACTCATCGGACAAGTCCGATGCACCATCGGACAAATTGTTGTCAGTGTCCGGTGCCTATCCCGAAACGACCATTGAAAAACTAGTCATTATGCCGACCATTGGCACGTTCATCGGACAATGTCCATTTGTCCAATGCGCCTCACCGAACTTGTCCGATGCTCGCTGCGCCTCTCTAGAACCTCTTTGGAGTCCATTGGACGCCTCTGTAATTTGTCTGATGCTCCCTTGCCATCTTGTCCGATGCATGTTGAGCTGCTGCTGCGCTGGTGAACAGTGCAACCGTCATGTCCGATGCCTGTCCCACTCCCTGTCCGATGCATCGTCCGATGCCTTCGTTGCTAGGGTTTCCTCTTTGTTTGTCCGATGCACCTTCTGTCCAATGCCCTGACTTTGTCCGATGCTCACAGAACCCTTCTTTTTGTTTCTTCGTGATCCTTGCATCCGGCTTGGTTCCATCTTCGTGCCTTGGACTTGTGCATGTCTTGTAGGTCTTCTACTCAGCTTCTCATGTCTTGCTTGAGGTGTCGATTCTTCGGATCACCACTTTGCCTAAGTCCAAGCCACTTTTGCATCCTATTGGACTACAAAAGAAATACTTGCAAATTCGTTAGTCCAACTTGGTCATGTTGATCATCAAACACCAAAATCCAAACTATATGGGCCAAGGGTCCATTTTCCTTACAATCTCCCCCTTTTTTGGTGCTTGATGACAACACAACCAAAGCAAGCAAATAATAATATATACCAAATGAAAAACCTATCTACTTGCTAGGATGCAATGCAAAGGCAAGATTATATGATGCTAAAGGATACCAAATGAAAGGAACTTTTTCAACTTATCTTGCCCTTGCCAATGTCCCCCTGTGGTATTATGGACTTAAGCCTCCCCCTAACTCCATAATCCACTTTCCTCCCTTTCTCGGACCATTCCCAAAAAGGGTTCTCTCCCTTTGATCTTCTCAACATCCCATAACCAAAACCACTTGTGGCTTGACACCAATTGAATGATCCCACTTATATCTTGATACCATTTGAAATCTTCCAAAAATTTTGAATTTGTGGATTTTGGTATTATTATGGGTTGGGCTTGCTTTTGGTCCTACAACTTCTCCCCCTTTGACATCAAATAATAAAAAGGAAGACATTAGTAGCACAAGGAAGGGTCAAATTTTGTGATCCTTCATATGTGACATGGAATTGATCACAAAACTTGACTCTCACATTACATAGACTAAACTCCCACTAAGTGTATGCATACATATAGTGTAAGGCAAAGCATATGCATAACCGGCAAATTAATGCACAAGGGAGTTTAAATCTATATAATGCATGGAGAAAGCATATAGAGATACCAAATTGAAAATCAACATAATGACATCGGTTTAGGGATACCACATGTAGAAATCTAATTGGACTGATACCGAATGAAGGCAGTTGAAGACATGATGCTTATCTCTGGGGACTCTATTTTCCTTACAATGAGACAACTACACACATGATAAACTTGAAGCAAGTGTTAGTCTCAAAGCTTCCAACTTGTAGAGAATCCTCCCCCTAAAAGTGTGCATACAAGTTTGGAATACTTGTAGGAGACATGCACATCGACTTTTAAGGTCAAAACACCAATTGAAAGATAATGTCACCGTTGACGGTAGTTAACAACCATTATAAACCGTCAAAGAAATTTGAATAAAGAGCATAAAAGTAATGGCCAACATAGACTAGGGGTTTAAACTAACAGAATTCCACAGTTTTGGTGAATCTGTGTTTCTGCAGGGTTTATCCGGAAAACCGTCAAGAGAGGACCCACATGTCAGATTAATTCGCATATTCCGCATAAGCACCAACTCCAGAAGGTTCCAAAGGACACCAGAGAGCCACCCCCCGAAGCAGACCTCGGGAGGGGGACATATGGGGCCGACCGACCCCACTTACAAGCCGGCCGGCCTATGGGCCCCACTGTCAGCCTCCTCCTTCATGTGGCCCGGCGCTCTACCGCCTTAGGGTTTGCATCTAAGCCGTTGATTAAGGTCGGTTTAATCCGAGGGTCCAGAATTGATGCTCCGTCCTATATAAGCAAGCCCCTGCCCCCCCTGAGGTTTCAAGTCATTTGAGAAGACAGAAACCCTAATCATCCTTAGAGCTACACCATATTTTAGGGCATAGCTAGTTAGGATAGATCTAGAAGGAGGCAAGCTTCGCTTGGATTCCTGATCGTGTCAAGAGCGCGGCTTGGTAAAGTCTTCTGTATCCTCTCTTGTATCATTCATTATTCATATGTTTGCTACAATAGATTTGACATTGTTCTATATAATATTTAAGTTCCTAGTTATCATGTTCATCGTCTACTTTGATTATATGTTTAGTATAGCTAGTTTATCTTTATATTCAAACATAAGTTCGTATAGCGCTCGCCTTGGTGTACACGGGGTGAGTGGTGGACATTGTGTAAGCGTGGTGCTTATACGTTGTTTACCTGCGGATGCACCCTACATTCCGGGCCGTGTGGTAGATCGCGGATGTGACACTCCCGTTGAGTCCTTTGTAGTCCACTCCTTGAATGTAGGACAAGTAGGATCTGGTTACGAAGGAAGACATGCTCTGTTCTTGATCTTCCTTAGTAATATCCCTTATGTGTAGATATGAAGTTGATCTTAGCCATGACTACTAAATATTATTGCACTAATCATCGTATGCTTTGACTTGTAATTAAGAATGACATAGGAATATTCTTCTTAGTTCTACCTATTCATGCTAATGCTACAGAAAGGAGTACTCTGAGTGATCATTATCATTTATGACTTATCATTTATCATATACTTATCTCGTGACTTACTCCTGTTGAGAGTAGAGAGATGGATATGGTTTGTCTCTCCATCATAAGTATAAGTTGTTATCATATTCCTGTTGCCCGTCCTTCCTGTGGTAAAAATATAAATAACGATACCTGGAATTACTCCCGGGTGAAATGCTACAATGGTAAATTATCTGTGCGCTTGCAGATCCCTATATTCATAGTTGCATCATTCTCATAAGTGTCTTATAATTACCAACAAATATTTCTGGCATCATGCTGGGGATGACAACCTAGCTTAAGTGATGTTAAGAAATGTCAATAGTCGC
>JAHUYU010003645.1:0-16223 GCA_030439765.1 Tripidium arundinaceum | reverse complement strand
TTCATACGTAATAATTTCTAAAGGTATATTGAGCTTGTTTGTTTATGGAGAAAGCCCTATTGAGGCACATAGAGACAACTTGTAGGTAGAGCTAAACAACAAAACCTAGTGATTGTTAAGCCATTAAGGTTACTACTTAAACAGAAACATATCATGTTCTTTTCACATAATTTGTCAAATGGTTGTGTTGGGGTTGTTGGAGGCGTGAGGCTCAATTTTACCCTACTAATAATTTCCATTCACAGCTCCTAGCCCGAGTCCAAATCCGAATCCATACTGGATCTATCACCTCTAAGGCAGAGGCACCATGCACATCTACCTCCAATAGCAAATCCGCAAGACACTCAATCTTTTTCCGTTTCCATTTCTTTATTTCCTTTTTTTTTTTCAGCTTGCCGATTGCTCGGCTTCTATTGGCTCGGCTCCAATAGCAAATCCATGATTGTATGCACATAAGACATCACGGGAGGTCGAGGTAAGCAGTATAATCAAAGCCAGTCGTTGGGTTGTTGGCATGCCGCATGCAGCGTCTTCCCATAGCTGTAAAATGTTTCCCCACCATTACCTTTTCACGTAAATCTTCGTTGCTCTTGCGCAGATTCATCTCTGACGGATGTTTTGGCGCATGTGCCTTTGCGTCTGCATCCACGGACGATACACAGGTTTGTAAAACACGACGCGACTGATTCTTATCATATTTGCTTCGCTTGGCTTGGCTTTCCTTGCATCTCCAGTTCTCCACACCAGAGATCTAAGATTATTCTCAGCTAGCTTGCATTGGTTGGGCCTCTGCACTGCTGGCTAGCCTGATCTCATCGCTACTGCAGCCTTGTCTTTGTTTGAGCGGTAATCTCTGCCAGGCAATCCTATGAACAGCTCCGTCTCCACGTCCACCCCGTCGTCCTTCGGCTCCGGGTGATCGTCCTCCACGGTGATGACTGCCGGCGCTGGAGGCGGCGGAGGAGCCATCAGCATTGGCGGCTGCTTCTTGCCCTGCAGACATGACTTCGATTAGCATATACCACATGCTTGCATCATGATCTTGCAGAAATTGTACGCTAGCGTTTTGGGAGAAATCCATGACTGTATGCACATAAGACATCACGGGAGGTCGAGGTAAGCAGTATAATCAAAGCCTGTCGTTGGGTTGTTGGCATGCCGCATGCAGCGTCTTCCCATGGCTGTAAAATGTTTCCCCACCATTACCTTTTCACGTAAATCTTCGTTGCTCTTGCGCAGATTCATCTCCTGTTTGATGTTGACGCAGCAAATAAACAAAGCACAAGTCAGGGACTACTCTACTGTGCATTCTGATGTTTTTATGTCGCTGTAGGACAAGAAGCTGGCAAGAACTGACTTACCTTCTCCTTCAGCTTATTGACCTGCTCCTCCAGCAGCATTGTCTGCCATGTAAGATCAAATGTAAAGCTGTAAGCTGCTCGTGCTTATATGTATGCAGCTTCAATTCATTTGTTAACACATAAACTGCATAAAAACGACTAGAAGAAAATAACTAACCTTTCTTCCCCTGATGCAATGCAGGCTCTTTTCAAGTTTGACTTCCAAAGTGTGCAGTTCTTCAATGGATCATTCTTCCAATCTCTCACCCAAAAGTTTCCTGCATCTCAACGAAAATTAGTTCGTGGGCCGGTACATAAGGATATCAGTATTTGATAGCATCAGTATTTGATAGCTAAATAATTACCTTTTGTAAGCATCAAGTGCTTCGAGTTTCTTTGCCAGGCCCTCCGCATCAGCTTTTACTTGCTGCAATATAAGTTGGACCAGACAATCTTAGTATCACTACTACATTAACTACCACATGATATATCACCTATACTGTGATGAATACTTGGCAGCGGTCATGCCAACAGAACCAGCCAATACCTATGCACTTCCTTGTAGGTCACAACTCACATTAAAAACCTTAAAAAATACATTCAGCATATTTTTAAAGTTTTGAAATGAATGAAGATTCTCAAAAATATATTCGGATTTTGCACTCTTGTTTATTCAAGGTCTTATCATATCGACATCACATGTTGTTTTAAAATATTCAGCTGTACATTAGTTGTACCCTGCCAAAGCTTCACTCCAGTTAGTTTTATGCTTCAGGTTTCAGTAGAAGCATCATCAGCTGGGAAATAATGGACATCCAACAAAAGTTAATGCTAGTTAGCTTAAGGATGATCCACAGCATAGACAAAATCGCTTGATAAAATCGACATTCAAGAATTGAAATTAGACACCATAAGAAGCCTAACAAGAAATATAACCATGTCACCTCAATATCCTGCTGTACTGTCTTGTTGCTGACATTATCCTTTGTGTATGTTCTATAACGTTCAATTGTTTTCTGCACACTGAAAAGGGAGAAAAATAAAGTTACTAAAATTATGTCAGAATTTAGGATACAGTTGATTTATTGTGAAACTCACAAATTCTTAGCTATATCTTTGCATATTCAAATACTTGGATTTATCTCATTCTAAAACATGGATCACAAAATGCATCAAATAGCTTGGATGCAATAAATTCAAATTAGAATTTTTCACGTCCTTTTTTCCATGTTTCGATCACATAGCTAGTATTCTAAACAAAGATTATCCATTAAAATGCATGATGTGTTTTCTGCAGCTTATACCAGAGCTCTTTACATCTAGATAACTCTAGTAAGCATGGAGTATAAAGTTTACTAGACAAGTATGGTCTTATATATACATGGATACTAATATATACAAGGATACTATCCAATTTAGTAGCAATAGTAAAAAACTTCTCACTCATCAATGTTTCATTCAAGTGAAGGTTCATGGTTCAATGTATAGTATAGAGAAATTGGGACCTAAATAAATTTGTTTCCACGTTGTATTAATATGCGGTCATAGCCTAATAAGTTGCCCAAGCAACCCTAGTGCATTATTTTCATATGAACCCCTCGTGCCAGTACAATGATTTTGCTTGTCTACAAATCCATGAAGTCAAGCATCCGCTTCACACTAGTTCCAACGCATGGGGAAATTTTTATGTGAACCAGACCAATCACTTGCTCCCCACAAAAGCACAAGGCGGAGCGGGTAACACGCACAGTTGTACGTAGCAAGATGGCATGCATGTTCTGATGGTAGATAAAGCAAGATAACACGTTGACTTTCAAGAGGGGAGCACAACATAGGTGGTCACATCACGACAGACTTCTAGTCAAGCATGTAGCAATATTCGATAGGACTTTCCATGATAAGGCCTAATTGGTCAGTTGCGTTTAGGGCTTCAAGTTGGAACATTGGCCAGTCAATGTCCAAGCTTATTGCCAAGAGTATCATCAATTAGTCGATGACTAAAGTATTAGTCTCTAAACATTGGCCTCAAGAGACTAGTAAATGTACTATAGAACGATTGTTCATAGATGGGTGGCTTTGCATCTTTTAGCTAGATATAGTTTGCATTGGAAACAAATTTTAGTATGACTAAATACTTGCATATGAACCAACATGTCAAATTATTTACTTGGAGTAACAAATCAAAATTATTTCCCAAATCCACCTTTTGGGTAATCTTTCGCAACAAAACCTAGTGATTGTTAAGCCATTAAGGTTACTACTTAAACAGAAACATATCATGTTCTTTTCACATAATTTGTCAAATGGTTGTGTTGGGGTTGTTGGAGGCGTGAGGCTCAATTTGTACAAATATCTTGTTCTCGAGTTTTCAATTCGTCATCTTTTTTTGAGATGAGGTTAAGTAGTGACCAAACCTTTTGTATTCTAGTTCTCTTTAGAATCACAAATTTAGCAACTATATTACTTGATATCATTGCATGAAATTTTACATTGAAGTTTGATATATATTAGATGCATTCAAGTGTTTTGTTACGAAAGATTACCCAAAAGGTGGATTTGGGAAATAATTTTGATTTGTTACTCCAAGTAAATAATTTGACATGTTGGTTCATATGCAAGTATTTAGTCATACTAAAATTTGTTTCCAATGCAAACTATATCTAGCTAAAAGATGCAAAGCCACCCATCTATGAACAATCGTTCTATAGTACATTTACTAGTCTCTTGAGGCCAATGTTTAGAGACTAATACTTTAGTCATCGACTAATTGATGATACTCTTGGCAATAAGCTTGGACATTGACTGGCCAATGTTCCAACTTGAAGCCCTAAACGCAACTGACCAATTAGGCCTTATCATGGAAAGTCCTATCGAATATTGCTACATGCTTGACTAGAAGTCTGTCGTGATGTGACCACCTATGTTGTGCTCCCCTCTTGAAAGTCAACGTGTTATCTTGCTTTATCTACCATCAGAACATGCATGCCATCTTGCTACGTACAACTGTGCGTGTTACCCGCTCCGCCTTGTGCTTTTGTGGGGAGCAAGTGATTGGTCTGGTTCACATAAAAATTTCCCCATGCGTTGGAACTAGTGTGAAGCGGATGCTTGACTTCATGGATTTGTAGACAAGCAAAATCATTGTACTGGCACGAGGGGTTCATATGAAAATAATGCACTAGGGTTGCTTGGGCAACTTATTAGGCTATGACCGCATATTAATACAACGTGGAAACAAATTTATTTAGGTCCCAATTTCTCTATACTATACATTGAACCATGAACCTTCACTTGAATGAAACATTGATGAGTGAGAAGTTTTTTACTATTGCTACTAAATTGGATAGTATCCTTGTATATATTAGTATCCATGTATATATAAGACCATACTTGTCTAGTAAACTTTATACTCCATGCTTACTAGAGTTATCTAGATGTAAAGAGCTCTGGTATAAGCTGCAGAAAACACATCATGCATTTTAATGGATAATCTTTGTTTAGAATACTAGCTATGTGATCGAAACATGGAAAAAAGGACGTGAAAAATTCTAATTTGAATTTATTGCATCCAAGCTATTTGATGCATTTTGTGATCCATGTTTTAGAATGAGATAAATCCAAGTATTTGAATATGCAAAGATATAGCTAAGAATTTGTGAGTTTCACAATAAATCAACTGTATCCTAAATTCTGACATAATTTTAGTAACTTTATTTTTCTCCCTTTTCAGTGTGCAGAAAACAATTGAACGTTATAGAACATACACAAAGGATAATGTCAGCAACAAGACAGTACAGCAGGATATTGAGGTGACATGGTTATATTTCTTGTTAGGCTTCTTATGGTGTCTAATTTCAATTCTTGAATGTCGATTTTATCAAGCGATTTTGTCTATGCTGTGGATCATCCTTAAGCTAACTAGCATTAACTTTTGTTGGATGTCCATTATTTCCCAGCTGATGATGCTTCTACTGAAACCTGAAGCATAAAACTAACTGGAGTGAAGCTTTGGCAGGGTACAACTAATGTACAGCTGAATATTTTAAAACAACATGTGATGTCGATATGATAAGACCTTGAATAAACAAGAGTGCAAAATCCGAATATATTTTTGAGAATCTTCATTCATTTCAAAACTTTAAAAATATGCTGAATGTATTTTTTAAGGTTTTTAATGTGAGTTGTGACCTACAAGGAAGTGCATAGGTATTGGCTGGTTCTGTTGGCATGACCGCTGCCAAGTATTCATCACAGTATAGGTGATATATCATGTGGTAGTTAATGTAGTAGTGATACTAAGATTGTCTGGTCCAACTTATATTGCAGCAAGTAAAAGCTGATGCGGAGGGCCTGGCAAAGAAACTCGAAGCACTTGATGCTTACAAAAGGTAATTATTTAGCTATCAAATACTGATGCTATCAAATACTGATATCCTTATGTACCGGCCCACGAACTAATTTTCGTTGAGATGCAGGAAACTTTTGGGTGAGAGATTGGAAGAATGATCCATTGAAGAACTGCACACTTTGGAAGTCAAACTTGAAAAGAGCCTGCATTGCATCAGGGGAAGAAAGGTTAGTTATTTTCTTCTAGTCGTTTTTATGCAGTTTATGTGTTAACAAATGAATTGAAGCTGCATACATATAAGCACGAGCAGCTTACAGCTTTACATTTGATCTTACATGGCAGACAATGCTGCTGGAGGAGCAGGTCAATAAGCTGAAGGAGAAGGTAAGTCAGTTCTTGCCAGCTTCTTGTCCTACAGCGACATAAAAACATCAGAATGCACAGTAGAGTAGTCCCTGACTTGTGCTTTGTTTATTTGCTGCGTCAACATCAAACAGGAGATGAATCTGCGCAAGAGCAACGAAGATTTACGTGAAAAGGTAATGGTGGGGAAACATTTTACAGCCATGGGAAGACGCTGCATGCGGCATGCCAACAACCCAACGACAGGCTTTGATTATACTGCTTACCTCGACCTCCCGTGATGTCTTATGTGCATACAGTCATGGATTTCTCCCAAAACGCTAGCGTACAATTTCTGCAAGATCATGATGCAAGCATGTGGTATATGCTAATCGAAGTCATGTCTGCAGGGCAAGAAGCAGCCGCCAATGCTGATGGCTCCTCCGCCGCCTCCAGCGCCGGCAGTCATCACCGTGGAGGACGATCACCCGGAGCCGAAGGACGACGGGGTGGACGTGGAGACGGAGCTGTTCATAGGATTGCCTGGCAGAGATTACCGCTCAAACAAAGACAAGGCTGCAGTAGCGATGAGATCAGGCTAGCCAGCAGTGCAGAGGCCCAACCAATGCAAGCTAGCTGAGAATAATCTTAGATCTCTGGTGTGGAGAACTGGAGATGCAAGGAAAGCCAAGCCAAGCGAAGCAAATATGATAAGAATCAGTCGCGTCGTGTTTTACAAACCTGTGTATCGTCCGTGGATGCAGACGCAAAGGCACATGCGCCAAAACATCCGTCAGAGATGAATCTGCGCAAGAGCAACGAAGATTTACGTGAAAAGGTAATGGTGGGGAAACATTTTACAGCTATGGGAAGACGCTGCATGCGGCATGCCAACAACCCAACGACTGGCTTTGATTATACTGCTTACCTCGACCTCCCGTGATGTCTTATGTGCATACAATCATGGATTTGCTATTGGAGCCGAGCCAATAGAAGCCGAGCAATCGGCAAGCTGAAAAAAAAAAAGGAAATAAAGAAATGGAAACGGAAAAAGATTGAGTGTCTTGCGGATTTGCTATTGGAGGTAGATGTGCATGGTGCCTCTGCCTTAGAGGTGATAGATCCAGTATGGATTCGGATTTGGACTCGGGCTAGGAGCTGTGAATGGAAATTATTAGTAGGGTAAAATTGAGCCTCACGCCTCCAACAACCCCAACACAACCATTTGACAAATTATGTGAACCAGACCAATCACTTGCTCCCCACAAAAGCACAAGGCGGAGCGGGTAACACGCACAGTTGTACGTAGCAAGATGGCATGCATGTTCTGATGGTAGATAAAGCAAGATAACACGTTGACTTTCAAGAGGGGAGCACAACATAGGTGGTCACATCACGACAGACTTCTAGTCAAGCATGTAGCAATATTCGATAGGACTTTCCATGATAAGGCCTAATTGGTCAGTTGCGTTTAGGGCTTCAAGTTGGAACATTGGCCAGTCAATGTCCAAGCTTATTGCCAAGAGTATCATCAATTAGTCGATGACTAAAGTATTAGTCTCTAAACATTGGCCTCAAGAGACTAGTAAATGTACTATAGAACGATTGTTCATAGATGGGTGGCTTTGCATCTTTTAGCTAGATATAGTTTGCATTGGAAACAAATTTTAGTATGACTAAATACTTGCATATGAACCAACATGTCAAATTATTTACTTGGAGTAACAAATCAAAATTATTTCCCAAATCCACCTTTTGGGTAATCTTTCGTAACAAAACACTTGAATGCATCTAATATATATCAAACTTCAATGTAAAATTTCATGCAATGATATCAAGTAATATAGTTGCTAAATTTGTGATTCTAAAGAGAACTAGAATACAAAAGGTTTGGTCACTACTTAACCTCATCTCAAAAAAAGATGACGAATTGAAAACTCGAGAACAAGATATTTGTACAAATTGAGCCTCACGCCTCCAACAACCCCAACACAACCATTTGACAAATTATGTGAAAAGAACATGATATGTTTCTGTTTAAGTAGTAACCTTAATGGCTTAACAATCACTAGGTTTTGTTGCGAAAGATTACCCAAAAGGTGGATTTGGGAAATAATTTTGATTTGTTACTCCAAGTAAATAATTTGACATGTTGGTTCATATGCAAGTATTTAGTCATACTAAAATTTGTTTCCAATGCAAACTATATCTAGCTAAAAGATGCAAAGCCACCCATCTATGAACAATCGTTCTATAGTACATTTACTAGTCTCTTGAGGCCAATGTTTAGAGACTAATACTTTAGTCATCGACTAATTGATGATACTCTTGGCAATAAGCTTGGACATTGACTGGCCAATGTTCCAACTTGAAGCCCTAAACGCAACTGACCAATTAGGCCTTATCATGGAAGTCCTATCGAATATTGCTACATGCTTGACTAGAAGTCTGTCGTGATGTGACCACCTATGTTGTGCTCCCCTCTTGAAAGTCAACGTGTTATCTTGCTTTATCTACCATCAGAACATGCATGCCATCTTGCTACGTACAACTGTGCGTGTTACCCGCTCCGCCTTGTGCTTTTGTGGGAGCAAGTGATTGGTCTGGTTCACATAAAAATTTCCCCATGCGTTGGAACTAGTGTGAAGCGGATGCTTGACTTCATGGATTTGTAGACAAGCAAAATCATTGTACTGGCACGAGGGGTTCATATGAAAATAATGCACTAGGGTTGCTTGGGCAACTTATTAGGCTATGACCGCATATTAATACAACGTGGAAACAAATTTATTTAGGTCCCAATTTCTCTATACTATACATTGAACCATGAACCTTCACTTGAATGAAACATTGATGAGTGAGAAGTTTTTTACTATTGCTACTAAATTGGATAGTATCCTTGTATATATTAGTATCCATGTATATATAAGACCATACTTGTCTAGTAAACTTTATACTCCATGCTTACTAGAGTTATCTAGATGTAAAGAGCTCTGGTATAAGCTGCAGAAAACACATCATGCATTTTAATGGATAATCTTTGTTTAGAATACTAGCTATGTGATCGAAACATGGAAAAAAGGACGTGAAAAATTCTAATTTGAATTTATTGCATCCAAGCTATTTGATGCATTTTGTGATCCATGTTTTAGAATGAGATAAATCCAAGTATTTGAATATGCAAAGATATAGCTAAGAATTTGTGAGTTTCACAATAAATCAACTGTATCCTAAATTCTGACATAATTTTAGTAACTTTATTTTTCTCCCTTTTCAGTGTGCAGAAAACAATTGAACGTTATAGAACATACACAAAGGATAATGTCAGCAACAAGACAGTACAGCAGGATATTGAGGTGACATGGTTATATTTCTTGTTAGGCTTCTTATGGTGTCTAATTTCAATTCTTGAATGTCGATTTTATCAAGCGATTTTGTCTATGCTGTGGATCATCCTTAAGCTAACTAGCATTAACTTTTGTTGGATGTCCATTATTTCCCAGCTGATGATGCTTCTACTGAAACCTGAAGCATAAAACTAACTGGAGTGAAGCTTTGGCAGGGTACAACTAATGTACAGCTGAATATTTTAAAACAACATGTGATGTCGATATGATAAGACCTTGAATAAACAAGAGTGCAAAATCCGAATATATTTTTGAGAATCTTCATTCATTTCAAAACTTTAAAAATATGCTGAATGTATTTTTTAAGGTTTTTAATGTGAGTTGTGACCTACAAGGAAGTGCATAGGTATTGGCTGGTTCTGTTGGCATGACCGCTGCCAAGTATTCATCACAGTATAGGTGATATATCATGTGGTAGTTAATGTAGTAGTGATACTAAGATTGTCTGGTCCAACTTATATTGCAGCAAGTAAAAGCTGATGCGGAGGGCCTGGCAAAGAAACTCGAAGCACTTGATGCTTACAAAAGGTAATTATTTAGCTATCAAATACTGATGCTATCAAATACTGATATCCTTATGTACCGGCCCACGAACTAATTTTCGTTGAGATGCAGGAAACTTTTGGGTGAGAGATTGGAAGAATGATCCATTGAAGAACTGCACACTTTGGAAGTCAAACTTGAAAAGAGCCTGCATTGCATCAGGGGAAGAAAGGTTAGTTATTTTCTTCTAGTCGTTTTTATGCAGTTTATGTGTTAACAAATGAATTGAAGCTGCATACATATAAGCACGAGCAGCTTACAGCTTTACATTTGATCTTACATGGCAGACAATGCTGCTGGAGGAGCAGGTCAATAAGCTGAAGGAGAAGGTAAGTCAGTTCTTGCCAGCTTCTTGTCCTACAGCGACATAAAAACATCAGAATGCACAGTAGAGTAGTCCCTGACTTGTGCTTTGTTTATTTGCTGCGTCAACATCAAACAGGAGATGAATCTGCGCAAGAGCAACGAAGATTTACGTGAAAAGGTAATGGTGGGGAAACATTTTACAGCCATGGGAAGACGCTGCATGCGGCATGCCAACAACCCAACGACAGGCTTTGATTATACTGCTTACCTCGACCTCCCGTGATGTCTTATGTGCATACAGTCATGGATTTCTCCCAAAACGCTAGCGTACAATTTCTGCAAGATCATGATGCAAGCATGTGGTATATGCTAATCGAAGTCATGTCTGCAGGGCAAGAAGCAGCCGCCAATGCTGATGGCTCCTCCGCCGCCTCCAGCGCCGGCAGTCATCACCGTGGAGGACGATCACCCGGAGCCGAAGGACGACGGGGTGGACGTGGAGACGGAGCTGTTCATAGGATTGCCTGGCAGAGATTACCGCTCAAACAAAGACAAGGCTGCAGTAGCGATGAGATCAGGCTAGCCAGCAGTGCAGAGGCCCAACCAATGCAAGCTAGCTGAGAATAATCTTAGATCTCTGGTGTGGAGAACTGGAGATGCAAGGAAAGCCAAGCCAAGCGAAGCAAATATGATAAGAATCAGTCGCGTCGTGTTTTACAAACCTGTGTATCGTCCGTGGATGCAGACGCAAAGGCACATGCGCCAAAACATCCGTCAGAGATGAATCTGCGCAAGAGCAACGAAGATTTACGTGAAAAGGTAATGGTGGGGAAACATTTTACAGCTATGGGAAGACGCTGCATGCGGCATGCCAACAACCCAACGACTGGCTTTGATTATACTGCTTACCTCGACCTCCCGTGATGTCTTATGTGCATACAATCATGGATTTGCTATTGGAGCCGAGCCAATAGAAGCCGAGCAATCGGCAAGCTGAAAAAAAAAAAGGAAATAAAGAAATGGAAACGGAAAAAGATTGAGTGTCTTGCGGATTTGCTATTGGAGGTAGATGTGCATGGTGCCTCTGCCTTAGAGGTGATAGATCCAGTATGGATTCGGATTTGGACTCGGGCTAGGAGCTGTGAATGGAAATTATTAGTAGGGTAAAATTGGATGAAAATTTAGGAGGAAAAATTTTACCTCTTTAGTATTACTAGTAAATATGCCCGTGCGTTGCAACGGGTGAAAAAAAATATAATTGCACACTTAGCCAATATGTAGACGTACTGTATTATTTTCTACAGTCGCTCTTATAAGAAAATAACCCGGCTTGTTTTAATTTTTTAGTGCCCATGAGTTGTTACGGTAAAATACTAATGTTTTCTCTTCTACATATTACTTACTCGCCCATCACAAAATAACTGCACCCACTTCTCGAGAAGTTAATCCTTCTTAAGTTGGTCTGACCACGTGAAAATCTTTTATATTTATATTGCGTAATAATTAATAATTTTTATTAGGTTGACTGTAGAATAATATTTTCTATATATAGTTAAATTTAGAAAACTTTTAACTGTGTAGTCATTTTAAGATGGGGGAGATATCAGTGTGGCTATGCCTTCTAATCTTGGACAGCTTCATTTATTTAACATGGGGTTCCCACGATAAATATAGATAGATCTAAGAATTTGAAATTCTGTAGGCATGGTAAGATTTGAATATACACTCAGCTCAAAAAAGATTTGAATATACACTATCATCATGGATCTGATCAGACTGCTGGTGTCCATCCGTGCTTGTGTCCATCCGTTTAGCTGCAGCGTAGCCGGCTACGTCCGTACATTGCCGCCTGGTATAGATATAAATATACTCGTTGTTTTTTACCTCTTTAGTATTATAGGTATAGATATAAATATATATACTCGGTTGTTTTTTTTTTTGCGAGGTATAATACTCGGCTTCGATAGTTCGATTGCCAGGACTCTTCACTACTGGAGCGCTAGTAACGCCAGTCGCCAGCCTTCCCTGTCTGGCTGTCTGTACTCTATATATGTCCATGCAGCCCGCAGCCCGGTGGTCCGGCCCAAAGCACGATTTTTAGGCCTGGTCCGAGCATGGCACGACACGGTGCTCTGCGGGCCCGGCCCGGCTCGGCCCGGTGTATAGGGTCGTGCCTGGGCCGCCACTTAGGCACGCCGGGCAGCACGGCCCGGCACGACATTTAAAGAACGGCCCGGTGGTGGCCCGGTGACTCCAGTTCTCTATGGCCTGCTAAGAGCCCACCTTGTCCCTAACCCTAAGTCCTACTCATTTCCCCCTCCCACCCCTCGCCGCACACCACACTCCCTCTCGGTTCCGCGCTCGCGACTCCGCCCGAGACCCCGAGTCACTCGCTCTCACTTTCCTCTTGCGGCCTTGCACCACCGCCCACCCATCAGCACACCGGCTTTGAGGGGCCGCAGCCCCCCACCCGCTCCCCTCTTCGAGCTTGGGCAAACGCTGCGCCTTCTCCTCCTTCCTTGATCCCGACTCCACCAGACTCGTCGGCGGCGGGTGGACGCGCCTTCGTCCCCACCAGATCCGATGGCGTGGGAGCAGAGCGCGGCGGCGGCGGGTGGGAACGCCTTCGTCTCCACCAGATCCAACGGCATGGGAGCAGAGCGCAGCGGCTCCCTGCCTCGGCGTGCGCGTGGGGGCTCACCCTTTCCGACTCCGTCTACAGCCACAACCTCCTCCGGCGGTCTACGTTGTGCGGCGGATGCTCCCTCGTGGGCCTCGGGCCGCCCGGCACGCTGGATTGGTCGTGCTTCTCGGGCCGGCCCGGCCCGAAAAATAGCCCAACAGGCCGTGTTTAGGCCGAAGGCCAGGCACGAGGCCCGGAGAGGCATGGCCCGGGAGGCACGGCATGCCATGCCGGCCCGACACCTTACGGGCCGTGCCTGGCCCGTGCCCGGGCCGTGCCGAGCCGGGCCGGCCCGTTGGCCATATATACTGTACTCTGTAGGCATGTTCGCCGAGGTGCCCCGGCCGGTGTAGGTGTAGAAGTGTATACTGGACACTGCCAGCTGAACCGAACACAATCACATGGTCAATGTTACTGTTTAGTGCTCAGTGTTTTATGCTGTGTTTAGTTCCTAAATTTGGAGTGCCAAAATTTACTGTAACGACACTGTAGTATTTTCGTTTGTATTTGGTAATAATTGTCCAACCGTTGACTAATTAGGCTCAAAACGTTCGTCTCGCAAAGTATAACCAAACTGTGCAATTAGTTTTTTATTTTATTCACATTTAGTACTCCATGCATGTATCGTAAGTTTGATGTGACGGAGAATTTTTTTTTTTTATAGTACACTTTTCAATGCAACTAAACACAGCCTTAGTGTTCACTGGCTGTCCGTACCGGCCTTAATTTGCCTCTGCCTCTTCCTTGCTTGCAGCGGGAAGCAATTGTCGAACAGCAGGTGTCGGACAGCCAGTGTTCGGGTGAGTAGTAGTCTCTGTAGCAGTAGCAGGAGCATCGATGTAATTGCAGCCTGAGGCACTGTTTACTTCCCATGTAAACCCAAAATATTTCCTCTTTCACCCATCAAATCGAATCTTTGAACGCATGTATGGAGCATTAAATATAGGTAAAAAAATAACTAATTGCATAGTTTGTCTGTAAAGTTCGAGACGAATCTTTTGAGTCTAATTAATCCATAGTTAGACAAATTTTATCAAATAACAACGAAAAGTGCTACAGTAACTTTTCACCTAATTTTTCACCACTAAACACACCCTGAAATGGTAGGGACGGCCACGTGTATTGTTGGAGCTGCTGCGGCAAGCGAGTAATGGCGACCGATTCCAACTTCCTACTACCAGGGCCTCCTTTAGATTGTTTTTAAATTTTAAGATGGGGGAGATATCAGTGTGGCTATGCCTTCTAATCTTGGACAGCTTCATTTATTTAACATGGGGTTCCCACGATAAATATAGATAGATCTAAGAATTTGAAATTCTGTAGGCATGGTAAGATTTGAATATACACTCAGCTCAAAAAAGATTTGAATATACACTATCATCATGGATCTGATCAGACTGCTGGTGTCCATCCGTGCTTGTGTCCATCCGTTTAGCTGCAGCGTAGCCGGCTACGTCCGTACATTGCCGCCTGGTATAGATATAAATATACTCGTTGTTTTTTACCTCTTTAGTATTATAGGTATAGATATAAATATATATACTCGGTTGTTTTTTTTTTTGCGAGGTATAATACTCGGCTTCGATAGTTCGATTGCCAGGACTCTTCACTACTGGAGCGCTAGTAACGCCAGTCGCCAGCCTTCCCTGTCTGGCTGTCTGTACTCTATATATGTCCATGCAGCCCGCAGCCCGGTGGTCCGGCCCAAAGCACGATTTTTAGGCCTGGTCCGAGCATGGCACGACACGGTGCTCTGCGGGCCCGGCCCGGCTCGGCCCGGTGTATAGGGTCGTGCCTGGGCCGCCACTTAGGCACGCCGGGCAGCACGGCCCGGCACGACATTTAAAGAACGGCCCGGTGGTGGCCCGGTGACTCCAGTTCTCTATGGCCTGCTAAGAGCCCACCTTGTCCCTAACCCTAAGTCCTACTCATTTCCCCCTCCCACCCCTCGCCGCACACCACACTCCCTCTCGGTTCCGCGCTCGCGACTCCGCCCGAGACCCCGAGTCACTCGCTCTCACTTTCCTCTTGCGGCCTTGCACCACCGCCCACCCATCAGCACACCGGCTTTGAGGGGCCGCAGCCCCCCACCCGCTCCCCTCTTCGAGCTTGGGCAAACGCTGCGCCTTCTCCTCCTTCCTTGATCCCGACTCCACCAGACTCGTCGGCGGCGGGTGGACGCGCCTTCGTCCCCACCAGATCCGATGGCGTGGGAGCAGAGCGCGGCGGCGGCGGGTGGGAACGCCTTCGTCTCCACCAGATCCAACGGCATGGGAGCAGAGCGCAGCGGCTCCCTGCCTCGGCGTGCGCGTGGGGGCTCACCCTTTCCGACTCCGTCTACAGCCACAACCTCCTCCGGCGGTCTACGTTGTGCGGCGGATGCTCCCTCGTGGGCCTCGGGCCGCCCGGCACGCTGGATTGGTCGTGCTTCTCGGGCCGGCCCGGCCCGAAAAATAGCCCAACAGGCCGTGTTTAGGCCGAAGGCCAGGCACGAGGCCCGGAGAGGCATGGCCCGGGAGGCACGGCATGCCATGCCGGCCCGACACCTTACGGGCCGTGCCTGGCCCGTGCCCGGGCCGTGCCGAGCCGGGCCGGCCCGTTGGCCATATATACTGTACTCTGTAGGCATGTTCGCCGAGGTGCCCCGGCCGGTGTAGGTGTAGAAGTGTATACTGGACACTGCCAGCTGAACCGAACACAATCACATGGTCAATGTTACTGTTTAGTGCTCAGTGTTTTATGCTGTGTTTAGTTCCTAAATTTGGAGTGCCAAAATTTACTGTAACGACACTGTAGTATTTTCGTTTGTATTTGGTAATAATTGTCCAACCGTTGACTAACTAGACTTAAAAGATTCGTCTTATGATTTATAATTAAACTGTACAATTAGTTATTTTTTTATCTATATTTACTGCTTTATGCATGTATCTCTAGATTCGATGTGACGAAGAGAGTGTAAAAACTTAAAATTTAAAAACAATCTAAAGGAGGCCCTGGTAGTAGGAAGTTGGAATCGGTCGCCATTACTCGCTTGCCGCAGCAGCTCCAACAATACACGTGGCCGTCCCTACCATTTCAGGGTGTGTTTAGTGGTGAAAAATTAGGTGAAAAGTTACTGTAGCACTTTTCGTTGTTATTTGATAAAATTTGTCTAACTATGGATTAATTAGACTCAAAAGATTCGTCTCGAACTTTACAGACAAACTATGCAATTAGTTATTTTTTTACCTATATTTAATGCTCCATACATGCTG
>JAHUYU010001566.1:0-19736 GCA_030439765.1 Tripidium arundinaceum | reverse complement strand
ATCTACGCCATTTATTCAAGTCGGTTTGATCCGAGGGTCCAGAATTGACGCTACCCCCTATATATACAGCCCTATACCTCCCTCCCTAGAGACATCTTGGAAACCCTAATTCATATCTCTCATTCAGATCAACACACACTAGGAGGGTTAGATCTAGAGCTCTCCAATGTAGTAGATTAGTAGGTCGGGAGTGAGGGTCGACTTGGGCTCATGCTCAAGTTTCGGATCTAGTCTTGGAGGCTCGGCAAAGCCTTGTATCTTCACTTCTACATCTTGTAAGACTTATTATCAATTAATCATATTCCTTTCTACATGGCTATGCTTACTTTTAATATGTATCTTGCTTAGTTGAGGTTATCATTACTTTTGTGTGTGGGTTCATAGAGTGCTTAGCCTGCTAGTTTACCATGGTTGGGCTAAGTGGCCGAGCCGCATGTAAGCATGGTGCTTATACGATGATCTGCCTGTGAGTATACCCTGTTCTCTGGTTGTATGGTAGCAGTGGGAGGTGACAACCCCATCTATCCTTCGTAGTCCACACCGAATTGAGCAGGTTCTTAAATTGTAGGACCGTAGTCGCGTCAATAGAGTTATCCTTTTGCGGTGCTCTACTATCTAAGCGGCGTCCCGAAGTGCACAAGAGTAGAGTTAGTCTTAGCTAAGTTGGGTGTATATATATACTTTGACCATGTAATAGGAATATCATAGGAATCTACCTCACCCGTTGTTCTCCTGAGTTAACTAGTTTACAATATCTTAGTGATCTATCCCTTGACTGTCATTATGCGTAATTCCTATCATTACCTATACCCCTTGCTCTAGCTATGATGGTATGTTGACTGATAGATACTTCTTTATAATCTTTTCTCCAATGTTTCCCTGTGGTAAAATATAAATAACGATACCTGGAATACTCCCGGTAAAATGCTACAATGGTATTCTGTGCGCTTGCAAAATCCTTCATATTCTATTTGCACTTATAAATACCAACAGTGATCACGCGGATCGCTGACGTGGAGACTACTCCCTCTACCCCTATAAAAGGAGGCTCATACGTCCTTCTCAAAGCATGAAGGAAGCAAGCAAGGAAGAAGCATAGAAGCTCTAGTTCCACTTTATCATTCTTAGTAGGATAGTCTAGAGTGGGAGTTAGAAGTAGAGTCGAGCTCTGCTCAGGTTCCCGAAGCTAGTCTTCTGGTCTGGTATAGGTCTTGTACCTTTTCCTTTGTAAGACTTTTACTTTATTTAATATATTATTCTTGCTTTACTTTACTTAGTATTCACTTTGTGCAACTCTATACTAGCTATAGTGTTGTTGTGATTAGTCTTAGCATATAGTTGCTATATAATAGATTGATGATCCAGAACCCACACTCATATGCGATCATCGCCTTTAACTAAGTGCTCTATTTGGCCTGTGTGATCACAAGTAGAGTAGTGAGAGAAGGTGTAAGCATGGTGCTTATACACTATCTTGCCTTTGGTTGTCGCTTGCTGCACGGATTGTTTGTGGTAGCTAGTAGGTTGTGACAGGATCTATCTAGTCTTTGTATTTCACCATGTGTTCGAGACAAGTTCTTAAAAGGTAAGGCAAGCATCAATTTTGTAGCTGCTTCGGGTAGGAGTTACATCTCCTACTGTCTCACCTACCGCCTAGTATACCCGTTGCGTGGACTCAATCTAGTTATGTTGCAATTGTGTGATTAAGGTAAACCATAGGAGTAAAGTAAGAAACATAGGAACCTTGTACTCTCTCGTTGTTCTCCCACCAAGCTATATCTTACTAAGTTATCTTTTAGTTCTTTGCACTTGCTTCATCACCCTTCCTACCCATTATTTGATTACCCCCTTACACTATTTGGTACTAGTTTATGGTAAACATTGGGATCTCTTGTTTATTAGCATTCCTAGCTACCGCTTTCCCTTGGGATAAAATAAATAACGATACCTGGAATACTCTCAGGTGAAGTGCTACAATGGTATATTCTGTGCGCTTGCGGCATACTCTACTTGAGCATAAGAAATACCAACATTGTTGATGATGAAGTTCACGTCCTCCCTTGTTTTGGGACAATTGTTGCCTGAATGATCATCTCCACCGCACACCTCACACCATGGATCAGCTTCGATGGCCCGTGCGGTGGCGTAGTGTTGAATGGCCTCTTGATCTTTCTTGAAGTTGGATCCTTCGTCTATTTTCTTCATCAAGAGATCCATTTTGGTGGAGAGTATGTCCACCTCATGAACGGTGTGCATACCTCTCTTCTTTGGTTGGATGCGTTCATCATTACACCCTTGATTGACCACCATCTTCTCGATGAGATCCTTAGCATCCTTCACATTGAGTGAGAAGAACGCTCCTCCAACGCCAGCATCCAAGTGACTACGGGCTATGTTGGTCAGCCCATGGTAGAAACCTTGGATTAGGAGCCATTCTTCAATCCCATGATGAGGACAGGCGCGAATGTACTCCTGAAGACGTTCCCATGCTTCGGGAATTGTCTCATCCGATTGTTGTTGGAAGCTTGAAATCTTTCCACGAAGGGCGTTGGTCTTGCCCATCGGAAAGAACTTCTCGAGGAACACATTGGTGCATCTATCCCAAGTGGTGGCCTCCTCTCACTTGGTGTAGAACCATTGCTTCTCCTTCTCGAGCAAAGAGAACGGGAAAAGGCGAAGACGGATGGCGTCAGACGTCACCCCTTTGATGGTGAAGGTACCACACACCTCCATGAAGTGTTGCAGGTGTGCATTTGCATCCTCATGGAGCTTCCTACAAAACAGGTTGGCTTGCACCATGTTGATCAGCGCGGGCTTGGGCTCAAAAGTGGCATCCCCCAAGTTGACTTGAGGTCCCTTGGCCATGTTGGCAGTCGACGGGGCCAAGAAGTCGGAGATCGTCTTTTGAGTCATAGCCTCCTTAAGTGGTGGTGCGGAGCCTCCTTCCTTGAATGGATCCGAACTTGAGATGAACCTTTGAGGGGGGACTTGACGGTGACTAGTTTTCCTCAACAATTGTTCAGGATCTTCAATGTAATTGCTCGGTAATTGGAAACCGTTCATACAATGCCTTGCTTCACAACAACGAGAAACAAAGGCAGGGGTAAGCCCCTACAACTAATTGGTAACTAAATTGATGGCAAACTCAAGATTCAAATTTATTAAAATCCCTTGGCTGATGGTTTCCTCGGCAACGGCTCCAGAAATGCTTGTTGGTATTTCTTATGTCTATTGGATAATTTCGCAAGCGCACAGAATATACCATTGTAGCATTTCACTCAGGAGTATTCCAAGGTATCGTTATTTATTTTATCCCAAGGGAAAGGAGTAGCTAGGAATGATAATAAATAAGAGATCCTTATGTTTACCACAACTTAGTATCAACTAGTGCATGGGGGTAATCGAAATATGATAGGAAGAGGTGATGCAACAAGTTAAGATAAAGATAGCTCCAAGATAACTAATTAAGGTATAGCTAGGTTGGAGGACAACGAGTGAGTATAAGTTTCCTAAGATTCTAACTCTACTTCTATGATTCTACCTTAGTCATACAAATGCAACACATAGATTGAGTCCACACAACAAGTATACTAGGCGATAGGTGAGACAATAGGAGATTTAACTCCTACCCAAAGCAGCTACCATTTTACTAGTGGCTTACCCTTTAAGAACATGCCTATAAACACGTGGTGGATTACAAAGGCTAGACAAGGCTGTCACCACTTGCTAGCTACCACAAACAATCCGTACGACAAGCGGTAACCAAAGGCAAGATAGTGTATAAGCACCACGCTTACACCTTCTCTCACTACTCTAATTGCGTACGCACAAATCAATTAGAGCACCCTATGACAGGTGATGATCGTAATACAAGTGTGGGCTTGGATCACAATCTAGTATGTAACAAGTGTAAGCTAAGGTAGACCATAACAACAGCATAACAAGTGCAGTGTTACTCAAAGTAAGTACTAAGTAAAGTAGAGAGAGAATATAACTATATTGAATAAAGTAATAGTCTTACTAAAAAGGGAAAGGTACAAGAGCTACACCAAACTCTCCAGAAGACAACTCTGGAAACCCGAGCAAGCTTGACTCAGCTCTAACTCCCACACTAAACTATCCTATACTACTAAGATAGAATGGAGCTACACTACGTCTTTAGTTGAGCTTGAAAGCATGAATGGAGAGGGGGCTATGAGCCTCCTTTTATATGGAGAGATGGAGTAGGGGCTACTCCAATGCCACATCATCGTTCCGTGTGATTACTATTGAGCACCGTTGGATCAAACCGACCTTGAACCACTTTGGAATCAATGCTTGAGATCATCTGAGGTGCATGGCGGCATGCTGGAAGGTGGTGGAGCCTTTTCGACCCATTTCATTGCTCGGCCGACCTAGGGTGGGGTCGGCCAGCCCTCTCTCTGCCCTGTGGGCCCATACCCTCTGATGGGGTAGGTCTTAGCTTATGTAGAGTGGGTATGTGCTGAATTTGTCACGTTGGCACGTCGGTTTGCATACTTGTGGGCCCATGAATCCAAGTGACTTGATCTCTCACCCTTGAGAGGTAACACACTTTGCATCCAAGGGTGGAGGATCACTTTGGGGGGTGTCACATGGAACATGGTGGCTTTGTGAGGCTGGTAGGCCCATAGGAGAGGTCAGCCGACCCCCTAGGTGGGTCCAACTAGCTCACATTTCTCCATTTTGCTAAGTTCCGTATAAAAATACCTCAAGTATAAGTGGAACTTGTTATTGATAAAAATATGTTCATGCTATGCTATTCTTCCTTTTATTCTGAGGATGTTGACGGTGTTTTGAAGATGTAAAAGTATGTCATTTTCACCATCAACGTCCTCTTTTCTTAGAAATCTAATTCTGGAACACAACTTTTACTTTATTGGTGTACATGATACTGCGAAAGAGGAATTTTATGACTGAAAGGATCAAGATGCCCAAAAGGGGGGAGGGTGAATTGGGCTAATCTAAAATTCTCGTGAAAATAAAACCTATCACTTAGCCCATTTCACCCCTAGTGCCTAATAGTCTTTTCTTTTCAACCGTAGCTTCGTTCTCGGCGTTTTTTGTGATCTCATGACCGTAGCAATTAGCTCCCTTTTAGTACGTTGTTTTCTCTCGTGTGGTGTATTGTTCTTAGTTGTCTCTATTTGTTTGCTTGTATGCATGAGATGGTGGGGTATATATAGCTCCAAGCCAAGGAACTAGCCGTTGCCCCTCCACTCATAGAAATCATGCGCACCGGACCTATCCGATGCAGCCCTGACCTGCACACCGGACACGTCCGATGAGGCTCCAATAGAGGTGGAAGGCTGGGGGTGAGGAGATGATGATGGGCTAAGGTGAGAAGGATGCAGTGTTGATTTAGTGGTGGCAGCATTGTCACACCCAGTTTTAAAAACAAAACCAAGTACTACCTATATGTGTGCCTAGGAAGTCAAATCATACATATAGCGACAAATTACAATAGTATCAAGAGACAATGCTTTATTATATAATGAACAACAATATTACATAGAGAAGATATTTATCAGAGTAGCGGAAATACACATTCTAATCTTCAAGTGAAGCCTCCAGAGCCACAGGGACGGTTGACTGGGGGTAACATACGCCTAGCACACCTCAGAAACTTAACCAAGCTCCACCTTCTGTTACCCATCCGGGATTTTTATCCAAGTAAAATGTAAAGACAAGCGTAAGTACATCTTGTACTCAACAAATACAACATGGGGTTTATGAGGCTCAAATAGGATAGACACCGGTTAACTGCATTAGCTTTTAGTGAGTCAACTTTTAAGCAATTAAGTAGCGACAATTGTCGCATAAGCCCAAGTAACTCATGATCAGGTAAACATGTAGCATAACCATTAATGATCATCTATTCTGTAAAAGTTCCAAGGCCGCTCGTGACCGTGAGCACGGCTGATATATCAGTTTTACACTCTGCAGAAGTTGTACACTTTCACCGTGAGTCGTGATTTGCCCTTTCGCCTGAGGTAGCTAGCCTCTTGACCCACTTCCAAGGAAGGTCGGCAGGGTTCACTATGAAGTCTTTCAAAGGTTCGTCTAACAAGTTAGGGCCGCTAGGATTGGCAAGGGGATGTAGAGCCCCCCTTCCGAAAGGCACAATGACACGCAGCCTATATACAAATGGATAGGAGCCGCACTATATCCAGCTCAGCAAGAGCCTAATGCGCCCTTTCGGGTAACCACTAACAAGTTAGAAAATGTCCTCATACTTGACTAAAGCCAAAGCCATGTAGCCCTCATGGTTGTAGTCCCGGATGATCACTTACAGATAGGTCCTTACGGAGAGGAATCTAGAGCATCACAAAAATTATACTCTAGCCCCCTTGTTCCATGTTGCTAAAAAGTCATCTTTTAGTGCTTATTGCATATATCATTAGTCAAAATTACAAGATCATAGTTATAGTATAAGAGCGCTAGCGTCACACTACCCAATGCAATAACACATAGATATCAAGGTACGAGGTTCAAAAACTAGGATATCCTTAGTGGCAACAAGGTAGACACATGCAATATGAATTAACATGATTAAGGTGAGTAGGACAACAAGGATAATCCCATGCTATACTTGCCTTCTACACTTGCTTTCCACTCAGGGCAACTGCTCATAGGAATTCTTCAGTCTTCTCTTCTGCAGCTTCCGGCCTCCAATGCTTACGGACATCTCTTCTTCTACTCGCAGATCGCAGCAACCAAGCACACCAACAAGCATACAAGCAAACAAATAGAGACAACTAAGAACAATACACCACACGAGAGAAAACAACGTACTAAAAGGGAGCTAATTGCTACGGTCATGAGATCACAAAAAACGCCGAGAACGAAGCTACGGTTGAAAAGAAAAGACTATTAGGCACTAGGGGTGAAATGGGCTAAGTGATAGGTTTTATTTTCACGAGAATTTTAGATTAGCCCAATTCACCCTCCCCCCTTTTGGGCATCTTGATCCTTTCAGTCATAAAATTCCTCTTTCGCAGTATCATGTACACCAATAAAGTAAAAGTTGTGTTCCAGAATTAGATTTCTAAGAAAAGAGGACGTTGATGGTGAAAATGACATACTTTTACATCTTCAAAACACCGTCAACATCCTCAGAATAAAAGGAAGAATAGCATAGCATGAACATATTTTTATCAATAACAAGTTCCACTTATACTTGAGGTATTTTTATACGGAACTTAGCAAAATGGAGAAATGTGAGCTAGTTGGACCCACCTAGGGGGTCGGCTGACCTCTCCTATGGGCCTACCAGCCTCACAAAGCCACCATGTTCCATGTGACACCCCCCAAAGTGATCCTCCACCCTTGGATGCAAAGTGTGTTACCTCTCAAGGGTGAGAGATCAAGTCACTTGGATTCATGGGCCCACAAGTATGCAAACCGACGTGCCAACGTGACAAATTCAGCACATACCCACTCTACATAAGCTAAGACCTACCCCATCAGAGGGTATGGGCCCACAGGGCAGAGAGAGGGCTGGCCGACCCCACCCTAGGTCGGCCGAGCAATGAAATGGGTCGAAAAGGCTCCACCACCTTCCAGCATGCCGCCATGCACCTCAGATGATCTCAAGCATTGATTCCAAAGTGGTTCAAGGTCGGTTTGATCCAACGGTGCTCAATAGTAATCACACGGAACGATGATGTGGCATTGGAGTAGCCCCTACTCCATCTCTCCATATAAAAGGAGGCTCATAGCCCCCTCTCCATTCATGCTTTCAAGCTCAACTAAAGACGTAGTGTAGCTCCATTCTATCTTAGTAGTATAGGATAGTTTAGTGTGGGAGTTAGAGCTGAGTCAAGCTTGCTCGGGTTTCCAGAGTTGTCTTCTGGAGAGTTTGGTGTAGCTCTTGTACCTTTCCCTTTTTAGTAAGACTATTACTTTATTCAATATAGTTATATTCTCTCTCTACTTTACTTAGTACTTACTTTGAGTAACACTGCACTTGTTATGCTGTTGTTATGGTCTACCTTAGCTTACACTTGTTACATACTAGATTGTGATCCAAGCCCACACTTGTATTACGATCATCACCTGTCATAGGGTGCTCTAATTGATTTGTGCGTACGCAATTAGAGTAGTGAGAGAAGGTGTAAGCGTGGTGCTTATACACTATCTTGCCTTTGGTTACCGCTTGTCGTACGGATTGTTTGTGGTAGCTAGCAAGTGGTGACAGCCTTGTCTAGCCTTTGTAATCCACCACGTGTTTATAGG
Organism: Tripidium arundinaceum; assembly: GCA_030439765.1. Lineage (NCBI taxonomy): Eukaryota > Viridiplantae > Streptophyta > Magnoliopsida > Poales > Poaceae > Tripidium > Tripidium arundinaceum. The sequence continues at coordinate 11,480 of JAHUYU010001566.1, read as the reverse complement.
CATGTTCTTAAAGGGTAAGCCACTAGTAAAATGGTAGCTGCTTTGGGTAGGAGTTAAATCTCCTATTGTCTCACCTATCGCCTAGTATACTTGTTGTGTGGACTCAATCTATGTGTTGCATTTGTATGACTAAGGTAGAATCATAGAAGTAGAGTTAGAATCTTAGGAAACTTATACTCACTCGTTGTCCTCCAACCTAGCTATACCTTATTAGTTATCTTGGAGCTATCTTTATCTTAACTTGTTGCATCACCTCTTCCTATCATATTTCGATTACCCCCATGCACTAGTTGATACTAAGTTGTGGTAAACATAAGGATCTCTTATTTATTATCATTCCTAGCTACTCCTTTCCCTTGGGATAAAATAAATAACGATACCTTGGAATACTCCTGAGTGAAATGCTACAATGGTATATTCTGTGCGCTTGCGAAATTATCCAATAGACATAAGAAATACCAACAAGCATTTCTGGAGCCGTTGCCGAGGAAACCATCAGCCAAGGGATTTTAATAAATTTGAATCTTGAGTTTGCCATCAATTTAGTTACCAATTAGTTGTAGGGGCTTACCCCTGCCTTTGTTTCTCGTTGTTGTGAAGCAAGGCATTGTATGAACGGTTTCCAATTACCGAGCAATTACATTGAAGATCCTGAACAATTGTTGAGGAAAACTAGTCACCGTCAAGTCCCCCCTCAAAGGTTCATCTCAAGTTCGGATCCATTCAAGGAAGGAGGCTCCGCACCACCACTTAAGGAGGCTATGACTCAAAAGACGATCTCCGACTTCTTGGCCCCGTCGACTGCCAACATGGCCAAGGGACCTCAAGTCAACTTGGGGGATGCCACTTTTGAGCCCAAGCCCGCGCTGATCAACATGGTGCAAGCCAACCTGTTTTGTAGGAAGCTCCATGAGGATGCAAATGCACACCTGCAACACTTCATGGAGGTGTGTGGTACCTTCACCATCAAAGGGGTGACGTCTGACGCCATCCGTCTTCGCCTTTTCCCGTTCTCTTTGCTCGAGAAGGAGAAGCAATGGTTCTACACCAAGTGAGAGGAGGCCACCACTTGGGATAGATGCACCAATGTGTTCCTCGAGAAGTTCTTTCCGATGGGCAAGACCAACGCCCTTCGTGGAAAGATTTCAAGCTTCCAACAACAATCGGATGAGACAATTCCCGAAGCATGGGAACGTCTTCAGGAGTACATTCGCGCCTGTCCTCATCATGGGATTGAAGAATGGCTCCTAATCCAAGGTTTCTACCATGGGCTGACCAACATAGCCCGTAGTCACTTGGATGCTGGCGTTGGAGGAGCGTTCTTCTCACTCAATGTGAAGGATGCTAAGGATCTCATCGAGAAGATGGTGGTCAATCAAGGGTGTAATGATGAACGCATCCAACCAAAGAAGAGAGGTATGCACACCGTTCATGAGGTGGACATACTCTCCACCAAAATGGATCTCTTGATGAAGAAAATAGACGAAGGATCCAACTTCAAGAAAGATCAAGAGGCCATTCAACACTACGCCACCGCACGGGCCATCGAAGCTGATCCATGGTGTGAGGTGTGCGGTGGAGATGATCATTCAGGCAACAATTGTCCCAAAACAAGGGAGGACGTGAACTTCATCATCAACAATGTTGGTATTTCTTATGCTCAAGTAGAGTATGCCGCAAGCGCACAGAATATACCATTGTAGCACTTCACCTGAGAGTATTCCAGGTATCGTTATTTATTTTATCCCAAGGGAAAGCGGTAGCTAGGAATGCTAATAAACAAGAGATCCCAATGTTTACCATAAACTAGTACCAAATAGTGTAAGGGGGTAATCAAATAATGGGTAGGAAGGGTGATGAAGCAAGTGCAAAGAACTAAAAGATAACTTAGTAAGATATAGCTTGGTGGGAGAACAACGAGAGAGTACAAGGTTCCTATGTTTCTTACTTTACTCCTATGGTTTACCTTAATCACACAATTGCAACATAACTAGATTGAGTCCACGCAACGGGTATACTAGGCGGTAGGTGAGACAGTAGGAGATGTAACTCCTACCCGAAGCAGCTACAAAATTGATGCTTGCCTTACCTTTTAAGAACTTGTCTCGAACACATGGTGAAATACAAAGACTAGATAGATCCTGTCACAACCTACTAGCTACCACAAACAATCCGTGCAGCAAGCGACAACCAAAGGCAAGATAGTGTATAAGCACCATGCTTACACCTTCTCTCACTACTCTACTTGTGATCACACAGGCCAAATAGAGCACTTAGTTAAAGGCGATGATCGCATATGAGTGTGGGTTCTGGATCATCAATCTATTATATAGCAACTATATGCTAAGACTAATCACAACAACACTATAGCTAGTATAGAGTTGCACAAAGTGAATACTAAGTAAAGTAAAGCAAGAATAATATATTAAATAAAGTAAAAGTCTTACAAAGGAAAAGGTACAAGACCTATACCAGACCAGAAGACTAGCTTCGGGAACCTGAGCAGAGCTCGACTCTACTTCTAACTCCCACTCTAGACTATCCTACTAAGAATGATAAAGTGGAACTAGAGCTTCTATGCTTCTTCCTTGCTTGCTTCCTTCATGCTTTGAGAAGGACGTATGAGCCTCCTTTTATAGGGGTAGAGGGAGTAGTCTCCACGTCAGCGATCCGCGTGATCACTGTTGGTATTTATAAGTGCAAATAGAATATGAAGGATTTTGCAAGCGCACAGAATACCATTGTAGCATTTTACCGGGAGTATTCCAGGTATCGTTATTTATATTTTACCACAGGGAAACATTGGAGAAAAGATTATAAAGAAGTATCTATCAGTCAACATACCATCATAGCTAGAGCAAGGGGTATAGGTAATGATAGGAATTACGCATAATGACAGTCAAGGGATAGATCACTAAGATATTGTAAACTAGTTAACTCAGGAGAACAACGGGTGAGGTAGATTCCTATGATATTCCTATTACATGGTCAAAGTATATATATACACCCAACTTAGCTAAGACTAACTCTACTCTTGTGCACTTCGGGACGCCGCTTAGATAGTAGAGCACCGCAAAAGGATAACTCTATTGACGCGACTACGGTCCTACAATTTAAGAACCTGCTCAATTCGGTGTGGACTACGAAGGATAGATGGGGTTGTCACCTCCCACTGCTACCATACAACCAGAGAACAGGGTATACTCACAGGCAGATCATCGTATAAGCACCATGCTTACATGCGGCTCGGCCACTTAGCCCAACCATGGTAAACTAGCAGGCTAAGCACTCTATGAACCCACACACAAAAGTAATGATAACCTCAACTAAGCAAGATACATATTAAAAGTAAGCATAGCCATGTAGAAAGGAATATGATTAATTGATAATAAGTCTTACAAGATGTAGAAGTGAAGATACAAGGCTTTGCCGAGCCTCCAAGACTAGATCCGAAACTTGAGCATGAGCCCAAGTCGACCCTCACTCCCGACCTACTAATCTACTACATTGGAGAGCTCTAGATCTAACCCTCCTAGTGTGTGTTGATCTGAATGAGAGATATGAATTAGGGTTTCCAAGATGTCTCTAGGGAGGGAGGTATAGGGCTGTATATATAGGGGGTAGCGTCAATTCTGGACCCTCGGATCAAACCGACTTGAATAAATGGCGTAGATGTGATCTTTAAGGCAGTGGAGAACCGACGTAGCGAGGCAGAGGTTGACAGGTGGCCCCACAGGCAGGCCAGCCTGCAGGTGGGGCTCGGCTGGCCCCACCTAGAAGCCTCTCGCAGTCTTCTTCGGTGTGGTGTCCTCTAGTGTCCTCTAGAACCTTCTGGATTTGTTTACGTCACGGTTAAGCACAATTAAGTCTGACGTTTGGGTCCACCTTGACGGTTTTTTGGATAAACCCTGCTGAAAACACAGATTCACCAAAACTTGTGGAATTTATTAGTTTAAACCTCTAAACCTATATTGGTGATCATTTTTATGCATTTATACAAGTTATGTTGATGGTTTATGATTGATGTTAACGATCGTCAACAATCACCATTGATGGCCCTTGGATCAAACCGACCATGAATGGAGGGTGGAGATCAAGCTTGAGCATGGAGGCATGCAATGAGGCGGTGGCAAGGTCGGTGGAGCTTTTGGAGAGGTCGGCCAATCTAGGGGGCAACTGACCCCTATGAGTGGTGGGCCACCCCTCCTGGCTTGTGGGACCTCCTTACACCTTCCTTGCTGGGCATGGAAGCTTGTTGGACCATCTTGATGTCGGTTTAGCTTACAAGTGGGCCCTTTGATCCATGTGCTCCCATCTCCCACCATTGAGAGAAAACACAAGTTGATCCAAGGGTGGATATTGGCTTGGGAGTGCTTGGCATGGATTGTGGTGACGTGGAGTGGCTGGTGGGCCCATAGGTGAGGTCAGCCGACCCCTCCTCCCTATGTGGGTCTACCAGCTCACTTTGCTCCAATAAGCTTGATTCTGCATAGAAATACTCAAGTACAAGTGGAACTAGTTATTTGATAAAATATGCCCATGGTATGCTTATCTTCCTTTGATCCGAGGCTGTTGACGATGATTTTGAGTATGTAAAAGTGTGACATTTTCACTGTCAATAAACAACAACAACAACAATGGGTATCGAACCCAACAACAGAATGGATGAATTCACGCCCCTTCTACCAAGGTAATGGAGGTAATGGTTATAATAATAATTTCAATAATAATTACAATAACCAACCTTCATTAAAAGATCATGTCTTAGGCTAATCTAAAATCAATGAAAGCATAAACAAAAAGTTGTTTGCCAATGACAAGATTCTTCAAAATCTGAATGCTAAAATGGACAACTTTGCTTCTGCCATTAAAAACCAATTTAGTTTTAATAAAATGTTAGAAACATAATTAACCCAATTAGCGGTCATTATCTCTTTCTTTCCACCGATGTGGACATGAATTTGGCCGAACCCCACATAAATGCAAGCATTGGTGTTGTTGAGGAAGGGCCTCCCTAGGATGAGAGGTGTGTCTTCGTCTCCTCCCATGTCAAGCACCATGAAATCTGCGGGGACGTATTCCTCACGGAGTTTTACCAAGACGTCCTTGGCAAGTCCCTCGGGGTAACAGATGGTCTGATCCGCGAATACAAGAGGCGGACAAAGGACCACATAATAGCTTATCATACATTACCTTGGATATGATGTTGACTCCTGAACCAAGGTCGTAGAAAGCTTCAGGAAAAACTTGTGGTCCAATGGAGCACTTGATTGTCAGGCGGCCAGGATCACCCTTCTTGGTCACGAACGGCGGGTCGAGGTGTGGACCATAGCTTGAGCGAAGTGGAGTCTTACCAAACCTCGTTGTGACCAAATTAGCAATTTCAATGGGATCCTCAGGTTTTCCAGAGATCTTACCTTGCTCAAAGGACGAGATAATGACCGCTAATTGGGTTAATTATGTTTCTAACATTTTATTAAAACTAAATTGGTTTTTAATGGCAGAAGCAAAGTTGTCCATTTTAGCATTCAGATTTTGAAGAATCTTGTCATTGGCAAACAACTTTTTGTTTATGCTTTCATTGATTTTAGATTAGCCTAAGACATGATCTTTTAATGAAGGTTGGTTATTGTAATTATTATTGAAATTATTATTATAACCATTACCTCCATTACCTTGGTAGAAGGGGCGTGAATTCATCCATTCTGTTGTTGGGTTCGATACCCATTGTTGTTGTTGTTGTTTATTGACAGTGAAAATGTCACACTTTTACATACTCAAAATCATCGTCAACAGCCTCGGATCAAAGGAAGATAAGCATACCATGGGCATATTTTATCAAATAACTAGTTCCACTTGTACTTGAGTATTTCTATGCAGAATCAAGCTTATTGGAGCAAAGTGAGCTGGTAGACCCACATAGGGAGGAGGGGTCGGCTGACCTCACCTATGGGCCCACCAGCCACTCCACGTCACCACAATCCATGCCAAGCACTCCCAAGCCAATATCCACCCTTGGATCAACTTGTGTTTTCTCTCAATGGTGGGAGATGGGAGCACATGGATCAAAGGGCCCACTTGTAAGCTAAACCGACATCAAGATGGTCCAACAAGCTTCCATGCCCAGCAAGGAAGGTGTAAGGAGGTCCCACAAGCCAGGAGGGGTGGCCCACCACTCATAGGGGTCAGTTGCCCCCTAGATTGGCCGACCTCTCCAAAAGCTCCACCGACCTTGCCACCGCCTCATTGCATGCCTCCATGCTCAAGCTTGATCTCCACCCTCCATTCATGGTCGGTTTGATCCAAGGGCCATCAATGGTGATTGTTGACGATCGTTAACATCAATCATAAACCATCAACATAACTTGTATAAATGCATAAAAATGATCACCAATATAGGTTTAGAGGTTTAAACTAATAAATTCCACAAGTTTTGGTGAATCTGTGTTTTCAGCAGGGTTTATCCAAAAAACCGTCAAGGTGGACCCAAACGTCAGACTTAATTGTGCTTAACCGTGACGTAAACAAATCCAGAAGGTTCTAGAGGACACTAGAGGACACCACACCGAAGAAGACTGCGAGAGGCTTCTAGGTGGGGCCAGCCGAGCCCCACCTGCAGGCTGGCCTGCCTGTGGGGCCACCTGTCAACCTCTGCCTCGCTACGTCGGTTCTCCACTGCCTTAAAGATCACATCTACGCCATTTATTCAAGTCGGTTTGATCCGAGGGTCCAGAATTGACGCTACCCCCTATATATACAGCCCTATACCTCCCTCCCTAGAGACATCTTGGAAACCCTAATTCATATCTCTCATTCAGATCAACACACACTAGGAGGGTTAGATCTAGAGCTCTCCAATGTAGTAGATTAGTAGGTCGGGAGTGAGGGTCGACTTGGGCTCATGCTCAAGTTTCGGATCTAGTCTTGGAGGCTCGGCAAAGCCTTGTATCTTCACTTCTACATCTTGTAAGACTTATTATCAATTAATCATATTCCTTTCTACATGGCTATGCTTACTTTTAATATGTATCTTGCTTAGTTGAGGTTATCATTACTTTTGTGTGTGGGTTCATAGAGTGCTTAGCCTGCTAGTTTACCATGGTTGGGCTAAGTGGCCGAGCCGCATGTAAGCATGGTGCTTATACGATGATCTGCCTGTGAGTATACCCTGTTCTCTGGTTGTATGGTAGCAGTGGGAGGTGACAACCCCATCTATCCTTCGTAGTCCACACCGAATTGAGCAGGTTCTTAAATTGTAGGACCGTAGTCGCGTCAATAGAGTTATCCTTTTGCGGTGCTCTACTATCTAAGCGGCGTCCCGAAGTGCACAAGAGTAGAGTTAGTCTTAGCTAAGTTGGGTGTATATATATACTTTGACCATGTAATAGGAATATCATAGGAATCTACCTCACCCGTTGTTCTCCTGAGTTAACTAGTTTACAATATCTTAGTGATCTATCCCTTGACTGTCATTATGCGTAATTCCTATCATTACCTATACCCCTTGCTCTAGCTATGATGGTATGTTGACTGATAGATACTTCTTTATAATCTTTTCTCCAATGTTTCCCTGTGGTAAAATATAAATAACGATACCTGGAATACTCCCGGTAAAATGCTACAATGGTATTCTGTGCGCTTGCAAAATCCTTCATATTCTATTTGCACTTATAAATACCAACAGTGATCACGCGGATCGCTGACGTGGAGACTACTCCCTCTACCCCTATAAAAGGAGGCTCATACGTCCTTCTCAAAGCATGAAGGAAGCAAGCAAGGAAGAAGCATAGAAGCTCTAGTTCCACTTTATCATTCTTAGTAGGATAGTCTAGAGTGGGAGTTAGAAGTAGAGTCGAGCTCTGCTCAGGTTCCCGAAGCTAGTCTTCTGGTCTGGTATAGGTCTTGTACCTTTTCCTTTGTAAGACTTTTACTTTATTTAATATATTATTCTTGCTTTACTTTACTTAGTATTCACTTTGTGCAACTCTATACTAGCTATAGTGTTGTTGTGATTAGTCTTAGCATATAGTTGCTATATAATAGATTGATGATCCAGAACCCACACTCATATGCGATCATCGCCTTTAACTAAGTGCTCTATTTGGCCTGTGTGATCACAAGTAGAGTAGTGAGAGAAGGTGTAAGCATGGTGCTTATACACTATCTTGCCTTTGGTTGTCGCTTGCTGCACGGATTGTTTGTGGTAGCTAGTAGGTTGTGACAGGATCTATCTAGTCTTTGTATTTCACCATGTGTTCGAGACAAGTTCTTAAAAGGTAAGGCAAGCATCAATTTTGTAGCTGCTTCGGGTAGGAGTTACATCTCCTACTGTCTCACCTACCGCCTAGTATACCCGTTGCGTGGACTCAATCTAGTTATGTTGCAATTGTGTGATTAAGGTAAACCATAGGAGTAAAGTAAGAAACATAGGAACCTTGTACTCTCTCGTTGTTCTCCCACCAAGCTATATCTTACTAAGTTATCTTTTAGTTCTTTGCACTTGCTTCATCACCCTTCCTACCCATTATTTGATTACCCCCTTACACTATTTGGTACTAGTTTATGGTAAACATTGGGATCTCTTGTTTATTAGCATTCCTAGCTACCGCTTTCCCTTGGGATAAAATAAATAACGATACCTGGAATACTCTCAGGTGAAGTGCTACAATGGTATATTCTGTGCGCTTGCGGCATACTCTACTTGAGCATAAGAAATACCAACATTGTTGATGATGAAGTTCACGTCCTCCCTTGTTTTGGGACAATTGTTGCCTGAATGATCATCTCCACCGCACACCTCACACCATGGATCAGCTTCGATGGCCCGTGCGGTGGCGTAGTGTTGAATGGCCTCTTGATCTTTCTTGAAGTTGGATCCTTCGTCTATTTTCTTCATCAAGAGATCCATTTTGGTGGAGAGTATGTCCACCTCATGAACGGTGTGCATACCTCTCTTCTTTGGTTGGATGCGTTCATCATTACACCCTTGATTGACCACCATCTTCTCGATGAGATCCTTAGCATCCTTCACATTGAGTGAGAAGAACGCTCCTCCAACGCCAGCATCCAAGTGACTACGGGCTATGTTGGTCAGCCCATGGTAGAAACCTTGGATTAGGAGCCATTCTTCAATCCCATGATGAGGACAGGCGCGAATGTACTCCTGAAGACGTTCCCATGCTTCGGGAATTGTCTCATCCGATTGTTGTTGGAAGCTTGAAATCTTTCCACGAAGGGCGTTGGTCTTGCCCATCGGAAAGAACTTCTCGAGGAACACATTGGTGCATCTATCCCAAGTGGTGGCCTCCTCTCACTTGGTGTAGAACCATTGCTTCTCCTTCTCGAGCAAAGAGAACGGGAAAAGGCGAAGACGGATGGCGTCAGACGTCACCCCTTTGATGGTGAAGGTACCACACACCTCCATGAAGTGTTGCAGGTGTGCATTTGCATCCTCATGGAGCTTCCTACAAAACAGGTTGGCTTGCACCATGTTGATCAGCGCGGGCTTGGGCTCAAAAGTGGCATCCCCCAAGTTGACTTGAGGTCCCTTGGCCATGTTGGCAGTCGACGGGGCCAAGAAGTCGGAGATCGTCTTTTGAGTCATAGCCTCCTTAAGTGGTGGTGCGGAGCCTCCTTCCTTGAATGGATCCGAACTTGAGATGAACCTTTGAGGGGGGACTTGACGGTGACTAGTTTTCCTCAACAATTGTTCAGGATCTTCAATGTAATTGCTCGGTAATTGGAAACCGTTCATACAATGCCTTGCTTCACAACAACGAGAAACAAAGGCAGGGGTAAGCCCCTACAACTAATTGGTAACTAAATTGATGGCAAACTCAAGATTCAAATTTATTAAAATCCCTTGGCTGATGGTTTCCTCGGCAACGGCTCCAGAAATGCTTGTTGGTATTTCTTATGTCTATTGGATAATTTCGCAAGCGCACAGAATATACCATTGTAGCATTTCACTCAGGAGTATTCCAAGGTATCGTTATTTATTTTATCCCAAGGGAAAGGAGTAGCTAGGAATGATAATAAATAAGAGATCCTTATGTTTACCACAACTTAGTATCAACTAGTGCATGGGGGTAATCGAAATATGATAGGAAGAGGTGATGCAACAAGTTAAGATAAAGATAGCTCCAAGATAACTAATAAGGTATAGCTAGGTTGGAGGACAACGAGTGAGTATAAGTTTCCTAAGATTCTAACTCTACTTCTATGATTCTACCTTAGTCATACAAATGCAACACATAGATTGAGTCCACACAACAAGTATACTAGGCGATAGGTGAGACAATAGGAGATTTAACTCCTACCCAAAGCAGCTACCATTTTACTAGTGGCTTACCCTTTAAGAACATGCCTATAAACACGTGGTGGATTACAAAGGCTAGACAAGGCTGTCACCACTTGCTAGCTACCACAAACAATCCGTACGACAAGCGGTAACCAAAGGCAAGATAGTGTATAAGCACCACGCTTACACCTTCTCTCACTACTCTAATTGCGTACGCACAAATCAATTAGAGCACCCTATGACAGGTGATGATCGTAATACAAGTGTGGGCTTGGATCACAATCTAGTATGTAACAAGTGTAAGCTAAGGTAGACCATAACAACAGCATAACAAGTGCAGTGTTACTCAAAGTAAGTACTAAGTAAAGTAGAGAGAGAATATAACTATATTGAATAAAGTAATAGTCTTACTAAAAAGGGAAAGGTACAAGAGCTACACCAAACTCTCCAGAAGACAACTCTGGAAACCCGAGCAAGCTTGACTCAGCTCTAACTCCCACACTAAACTATCCTACTAAGAATGATAAAGTGGAACTAGAGCTTCTATGCTTCTTCCTTGCTTGCTTCCTTCATGCTTTGAGAAGGACGTATGAGCCTCCTTTTATAGGGGTAGAGGGAGTAGTCTCCACGTCAGCGATCCGCGTGATCACTGTTGGTATTTATAAAAGGTGCAAATAGAATATGAAGGATTTTGCAAGCGCACAGAATACCATTGTAGCATTTTACCGGGAGTATTCCAGGTATCGTTATTTATATTTTACCACAGGGAAACATTGGAGAAAAGATTATAAAGAAGTATCTATCAGTCAACATACCATCATAGCTAGAGCAAGGGGTATAGGTAATGATAGGAATTACGCATAATGACAGTCAAGGGATAGATCACTAAGATATTGTAAACTAGTTAACTCAGGAGAACAACGGGTGAGGTAGATTCCTATGATATTCCTATTACATGGTCAAAGTATATATATACACCCAACTTAGCTAAGACTAACTCTACTCTTGTGCACTTCGGGACGCCGCTTAGATAGTAGAGCACCGCAAAAGGATAACTCTATTGACGCGACTACGGTCCTACAATTTAAGAACCTGCTCAATTCGGTGTGGACTACGAAGGATAGATGGGGTTGTCACCTCCCACTGCTACCATACAACCAGAGAACAGGGTATACTCACA
>JAHUYU010001115.1:0-15298 GCA_030439765.1 Tripidium arundinaceum | reverse complement strand
CGTGACCGACCGACCTCGCCGGCCGGAGTGGACGCGGTGGTTGGATGGACGGACGGATCTTCTCTGACCTTACGTCACCATCAGCTTGTTTATTTTGGTTGACTGAAATTACTATTCACTATTTTTTAAGAGAAAAACCCTGTTAGTCGGTCAAAAGCAGGGGCACCGCACTGCTACTGCAGGCAATACTTGCTTTGGGGTGTGTTTAGTTCCCCTGAAAAGGGTGGAAAGAGTATTGTAGTATATTTTGGCTTTATTTGATAAATAGTGTCTAACCGTTGACTAATTAGGTTCAAAACGTTCGTCTCGTAAAGTACAACCAAACTGTTTTTGATTTCATCTACATTTAGTACTCCATACATGTATCACAAGTTTGATGTGACGATGAATCTTTTTTTTTTTTTTGGAATAGTACGTTTTTGATGGAACTAAACACAGCACATGTACCAGTACGCGCTGACGTGTGGTGTGCAAGCTGTGGCATCAATGTGCTGTGCCTGTGCCTATGTGCCCCTCGGGCGCCCAGTATTCGAGAGGAAGGTTTGGTGGACGGTGATGGGGCGGGGCGTCTGCGTCGCGCCAACCCACCGTTACTTTTGCCCACCAGCCCCGGCCCCCGGCCTGGCACGCCTATTTTCGGCAAGCGCCGCGCCGGACCAACTGGGCAACTGGCACGCACCCACCCGCACCGCAGTCCACAGGCCACACACGACACGACACGACTAGTAGTACTAGTCTGTACTACAGTAGCCATCTGCTTGTTCACTTCCCATCACAACCCAAAATATTTTCTCTTCCACCCATTACATCAAATCTTTCGACGCATACATTGAGCATTAAATATAGATAAAAAAGATAACTAATTACATAGTTTGTCTGTAAATGTCGGGACGAATCTTTTGAGCCTGGTTAGTCCATAATTAGACAAATTTTACCAAATAACAACAAAAAAAATAATACAATAACTTTTCAACTACTTTTCGCGAAATGAACGTTTGCGCCGAGCCGGTCCGGTCCCGGTCTTGTCTGGTCAGCGGCGCTGCCAGACTCGCGCTTGTCGTCTCGTGACACTAGGCCTCGTTTAGATCTAGTTTTTTTAAAAAAAAATTCTATAGCATTTTTGTTATTATTTGATAAAATTTGTTTAATTATAAACTAACTAGACTTAAAAGATTTATCTCGATATTTATTAACAAACTTTCTAATTAGTTATTTTTTTACCTACATACTCTCTCCGTCCTAAATATCTATCGCTTTACGCTTTCCGAGAAACAACTTTAATTAAATATATATTAAAAAATATTAATATTTATGGTATATAATTAGTATCATTGGAAAGATCTTTAAATCTAGTTTTTTAATAAATTTATTTAGAGATACAAATATTGCACGCATTTTATATAAATCGAGTCAAACTTGCGGGCACAAAAACCGGAAACGACACTTAATTGGGGACGGAGAGAGTGCATACTAAAAAAAAATTCGATACAATTTTTTAGGTCTTTTTAAACTAAACGTGTCCAAAAGAAAAGCGCGGCGGAGAAGGACGGCCCGCAGCTCTCCTCGTTGCCGTTGATGGTCACGAACCCCGGCGGCGGCGAAGGCGGGGCGTTGTCCGTGATCTCCGCCTCCAGCCACCGCATCACCTCCGCCACCGCCTCCTCCGCGATGCCCTCGTACCGCCCGTCCTCGCCGTCCTCGCCCAGCAGCTCCTTGCCGTACACGCCCCCACCGGCTGCCTCGCCTTCCATCGCCTCCTCGCCGCCGACCCTCTTCCGCTTCCGCGCCGCGCCGGCCTCCGCCGCCTCCTGGACCTCCTCGCCCTCCATGCTGCAAGCGCAACCGCCGGCCCGCACTGCACGGCAGCGGAACTGGACACCGGAACGACCGGACTGTGTGAGAGGGAGAGAGAGGCGAGTAAGCGGGTGGTTGGCTGGGGATCGCGGCCGGGTCGGCGCTGCTTGTCACGATAGGCCGGCGCCGGCCACACGGCTACCGCCTGGGGGTTTATATAGGCCCCGGCCGCGACGTGGCTGCGCGCCTGCGCGGCGCGCCCCGTGCCGTCGGATCCGCTTGGAGTACTAGGCCCGACGTGCGGACGTGGGACGGGAGAAACGGACGCTCCCGCTCGCGCACGGCCGGGGGCCACATCCATCCGCATGTCCGTCCCCTAGCGCTTTGGCTTTCGGAACTCGCGCCGCGCTTTTCTTTTGGACACGTTTAGTTTAAAAAGACCTAAAAAATTGTATCGAATTTTTTTTTAGTATGCACTCTCTCCGTCCCCAATTAAGTGTCGTTTCCGGTTTTTGTGCCCGCAAGTTTGACTCGATTTATATAAAATGCGTGCAATATTTGTATCTCTAAATAAATTTATTAAAAAACTAGATTTAAAGATCTTTCCAATGATACTAATTATATACCATAAATATTAATATTTTTTAATATATATTTAATTAAAGTTGTTTCTCGGAAAGCGTAAAGCGATAGATATTTAGGGACGGAGAGAGTATGTAGGTAAAAAAATAACTAATTAGAAAGTTTGTTAATAAATATCGAGATAAATCTTTTAAGTCTAGTTAGTTTATAATTAAACAAATTTTATCAAATAATAACAAAAATGCTATAGAATTTTTTTTTAAAAAAACTAGATCTAAACGAGGCCTAGTGTCACGAGACGACAAGCGCGAGTCTGGCAGCGCCGCTGACCAGACAAGACCGGGACCGGACCGGCTCGGCGCAAACGTTCATTTCGCGAAAAGTAGTTGAAAAGTTATTGTATTATTTTTTTTGTTGTTATTTGGTAAAATTTGTCTAATTATGGACTAACCAGGCTCAAAAGATTCGTCCCGACATTTACAGACAAACTATGTAATTAGTTATCTTTTTTATCTATATTTAATGCTCAATGTATGCGTCGAAAGATTTGATGTAATGGGTGGAAGAGAAAATATTTTGGGTTGTGATGGGAAGTGAACAAGCAGATGGCTACTGTAGTACAGACTAGTACTACTAGTCGTGTCGTGTCGTGTGTGGCCTGTGGACTGCGGTGCGGGTGGGTGCGTGCCAGTTGCCCAGTTGGTCCGGCGCGGCGCTTGCCGAAAATAGGCGTGCCAGGCCGGGGGCCGGGGCTGGTGGGCAAAAGTAACGGCGGGTTGGCGCGACGCAGACGCCCCGCCCCATCACCGTCCACCAAACCTTCCTCTCGAATACTGGGCGCCCGAGGGGCACATAGGCACAGGCACAGCACATTGATGCCACAGCTTGCACACCACACGTCAGCGCGTACTGGTACATGTGCTGTGTTTAGTTCCATCAAAAACGTACTATTCCAAAAAAAAAAAAAGATTCATCGTCACATCAAACTTGTGATACATGTATGGAGTACTAAATGTAGATGAAATCAAAAACAGTTTGGTTGTACTTTACGAGACGAACGTTTTGAACCTAATTAGTCAACGGTTAGACACTATTTATCAAATAAAGCCAAAATATACTACAATACTCTTTCCACCCTTTTCAGGGGAACTAAACACACCCCAAAGCAAGTATTGCCTGCAGTAGCAGTGCGGTGCCCCTGCTTTTGACCGACTAACAGGTTTTTCTCTTAAAAAATAGTGAATAGTAATTTCAGTCAACCAAAATAAACAAGCTGATGGTGACGTAAGGTCAGAGAAGATCCGTCCGTCCATCCAACCACCGCGTCCACTCCGGCCGGCGAGGTCGGTCGGTCACGCTCGATCAGATCGACGACGCGACCTCGCGGATCGTCTGGGAAACCGACGGGCAAGTTCGGTTCAAGTTCACTCAACTGGGGCGCACACACATGGGCCATGGGCACACGGCGCTTCTTTTCTTCTTTTTTACCTACATTTAATGCTCCATGCATGCGTCCAAAGATTCGATGTGACGGGTGACAGAAGAAATATTTTGGGTTGGGATGGGGAAGTGAACAAGGCCAGAGTGTTTGTGTTTCACACAGAGTGGAAAAAGAAGAGAAGAATTTGGCCGCGGAAAGGAAAGGAAAAAAAGAAGAAAAGAAGCGCCGTGTGCCCATGGCCCATGTGTGTGCGCCCCAGTTGAGTGAACTTGAACCGAACTTGCCCGTCGGTTTCCCAGACGATCCGCGAGGTCGCGTCGTCGATCTGATCGAGCGTGACCGACCGACCTCGCCGGCCGGAGTGGACGCGGTGGTTGGATGGACGGACGGATCTTCTCTGACCTTACGTCACCATCAGCTTGTTTATTTTGGTTGACTGAAATTACTATTCACTATTTTTTAAGAGAAAAACCCTGTTAGTCGGTCAAAAGCAGGGGCACCGCACTGCTACTGCAGGCAATACTTGCTTTGGGGTGTGTTTAGTTCCCCTGAAAAGGGTGGAAAGAGTATTGTAGTATATTTTGGCTTTATTTGATAAATAGTGTCTAACCGTTGACTAATTAGGTTCAAAACGTTCGTCTCGTAAAGTACAACCAAACTGTTTTTGATTTCATCTACATTTAGTACTCCATACATGTATCACAAGTTTGATGTGACGATGAATCTTTTTTTTTTTTTTGGAATAGTACGTTTTTGATGGAACTAAACACAGCACATGTACCAGTACGCGCTGACGTGTGGTGTGCAAGCTGTGGCATCAATGTGCTGTGCCTGTGCCTATGTGCCCCTCGGGCGCCCAGTATTCGAGAGGAAGGTTTGGTGGACGGTGATGGGGCGGGGCGTCTGCGTCGCGCCAACCCGCCGTTACTTTTGCCCACCAGCCCCGGCCCCCGGCCTGGCACGCCTATTTTCGGCAAGCGCCGCGCCGGACCAACTGGGCAACTGGCACGCACCCACCCGCACCGCAGTCCACAGGCCACACACGACACGACACGACTAGTAGTACTAGTCTGTACTACAGTAGCCATCTGCTTGTTCACTTCCCATCACAACCCAAAATATTTTCTCTTCCACCCATTACATCAAATCTTTCGACGCATACATTGAGCATTAAATATAGATAAAAAAGATAACTAATTACATAGTTTGTCTGTAAATGTCGGGACGAATCTTTTGAGCCTGGTTAGTCCATAATTAGACAAATTTTACCAAATAACAACAAAAAAAATAATACAATAACTTTTCAACTACTTTTCGCGAAATGAACGTTTGCGCCGAGCCGGTCCGGTCCCGGTCTTGTCTGGTCAGCGGCGCTGCCAGACTCGCGCTTGTCGTCTCGTGACACTAGGCCTCGTTTAGATCTAGTTTTTTTAAAAAAAATTCTATAGCATTTTTGTTATTATTTGATAAAATTTGTTTAATTATAAACTAACTAGACTTAAAAGATTTATCTCGATATTTATTAACAAACTTTCTAATTAGTTATTTTTTTACCTACATACTCTCTCCGTCCCTAAATATCTATCGCTTTACGCTTTCCGAGAAACAACTTTAATTAAATATATATTAAAAAATATTAATATTTATGGTATATAATTAGTATCATTGGAAAGATCTTTAAATCTAGTTTTTTAATAAATTTATTTAGAGATACAAATATTGCACGCATTTTATATAAATCGAGTCAAACTTGCGGGCACAAAAACCGGAAACGACACTTAATTGGGGACGGAGAGAGTGCATACTAAAAAAAAATTCGATACAATTTTTTAGGTCTTTTTAAACTAAACGTGTCCAAAAGAAAAGCGCGGCGCGAGTTCCGAAAGCCAAAGCGCTAGGGGACGGACATGCGGATGGATGTGGCCCCCGGCCGTGCGCGAGCGGGAGCGTCCGTTTCTCCCGTCCCACGTCCGCACGTCGGGCCTAGTACTCCAAGCGGATCCGACGGCACGGGGCGCGCCGCGCAGGCGCGCAGCCACGTCGCGGCCGGGGCCTATATAAACCCCCAGGCGGTAGCCGTGTGGCCGGCGCCGGCCTATCGTGACAAGCAGCGCCGACCCGGCCGCGATCCCCAGCCAACCACCCGCTTACTCGCCTCTCTCTCCCTCTCACACAGTCCGGTCGTTCCGGTGTCCAGTTCCGCTGCCGTGCAGTGCGGGCCGGCGGTTGCGCTTGCAGCATGGAGGGCGAGGAGGTCCAGGAGGCGGCGGAGGCCGGCGCGGCGCGGAAGCGGAAGAGGGTCGGCGGCGAGGAGGCGATGGAAGGCGAGGCAGCCGGTGGGGGCGTGTACGGCAAGGAGCTGCTGGGCGAGGACGGCGAGGACGGGCGGTACGAGGGCATCGCGGAGGAGGCGGTGGCGGAGGTGATGCGGTGGCTGGAGGCGGAGATCACGGACAACGCCCCGCCTTCGCCGCCGCCGGGGTTCGTGACCATCAACGGCAACGAGGAGAGCTGCGGGCCGTCCTTCTCCGCCGCGCTTTTCTTTTGGACACGTTTAGTTTAAAAAGACCTAAAAAATTGTATCGAATTTTTTTTTAGTATGCACTCTCTCCGTCCCCAATTAAGTGTCGTTTCCGGTTTTTGTGCCCGCAAGTTTGACTCGATTTATATAAAATGCGTGCAATATTTGTATCTCTAAATAAATTTATTAAAAAACTAGATTTAAAGATCTTTCCAATGATACTAATTATATACCATAAATATTAATATTTTTTAATATATATTTAATTAAAGTTGTTTCTCGGAAAGCGTAAAGCGATAGATATTTAGGGACGGAGAGAGTATGTAGGTAAAAAAATAACTAATTAGAAAGTTTGTTAATAAATATCGAGATAAATCTTTAAGTCTAGTTAGTTTATAATTAAACAAATTTTATCAAATAATAACAAAAATGCTATAGAATTTTTTTTTAAAAAAACTAGATCTAAACGAGGCCTAGTGTCACGAGACGACAAGCGCGAGTCTGGCAGCGCCGCTGACCAGACAAGACCGGGACCGGACCGGCTCGGCGCAAACGTTCATTTCGCGAAAAGTAGTTGAAAAGTTATTGTATTATTTTTTTTGTTGTTATTTGGTAAAATTTGTCTAATTATGGACTAACCAGGCTCAAAAGATTCGTCCCGACATTTACAGACAAACTATGTAATTAGTTATCTTTTTTATCTATATTTAATGCTCAATGTATGCGTCGAAAGATTTGATGTAATGGGTGGAAGAGAAAATATTTTGGGTTGTGATGGGAAGTGAACAAGCAGATGGCTACTGTAGTACAGACTAGTACTACTAGTCGTGTCGTGTCGTGTGTGGCCTGTGGACTGCGGTGCGGGTGGGTGCGTGCCAGTTGCCCAGTTGGTCCGGCGCGGCGCTTGCCGAAAATAGGCGTGCCAGGCCGGGGGCCGGGGCTGGTGGGCAAAAGTAACGGTGGGTTGGCGCGACGCAGACGCCCCGCCCATCACCGTCCACCAAACCTTCCTCTCGAATACTGGGCGCCCGAGGGGCACATAGGCACAGGCACAGCACATTGATGCCACAGCTTGCACACCACACGTCAGCGCGTACTGGTACATGTGCTGTGTTTAGTTCCATCAAAAACGTACTATTCCAAAAAAAAAAAAAAGATTCATCGTCACATCAAACTTGTGATACATGTATGGAGTACTAAATGTAGATGAAATCAAAAACAGTTTGGTTGTACTTTACGAGACGAACGTTTTGAACCTAATTAGTCAACGGTTAGACACTATTTATCAAATAAGCCAAAATATACTACAATACTCTTTCCACCCTTTTCAGGGGAACTAAACACACCCCAAAGCAAGTATTGCCTGCAGTAGCAGTGCGGTGCCCTGCTTTTGACCGACTAACAGGGTTTTTCTCTTAAAAAATAGTGAATAGTAATTTCAGTCAACCAAAATAAAC
This sequence comes from Tripidium arundinaceum, assembly GCA_030439765.1. NCBI lineage: Eukaryota > Viridiplantae > Streptophyta > Magnoliopsida > Poales > Poaceae > Tripidium > Tripidium arundinaceum. The sequence goes on along the minus strand of JAHUYU010001115.1, from coordinate 7,503 downwards.
AAGCTGATGGTGACGTAAGGTCAGAGAAGATCCGTCCGTCCATCCAACCACCGCGTCCACTCCGGCCGGCGAGGTCGGTCGGTCACGCTCGATCAGATCGACGACGCGACCTCGCGGATCGTCTGGGAAACCGACGGGCAAGTTCGGTTCAAGTTCACTCAACTGGGGCGCACACACATGGGCCATGGGCACACGGCGCTTCTTTTCTTCTTTTTTTCCTTTCCTTTCCGCGGCCAAATTCTTCTCTTCTTTTTCCACTCTGTGTGAAACACAAACACTCTGGCCTTGTTCACTTCCCCATCCCAACCAAAAATTTTGCATCTAAACCTGGCGTTAGAAAATGGAAAGCCACCGGAGTGCTCTCATCCACACAACCTGTATTTTAGCTGGCGCTGGAACGCACAGCCTGGTGAGTTCGGGAACGTTCAGAGCCTCGGAGGGCGTGCGAGCTCACGAACCAGTGCCTTGTTTAGTTTGCCTCAAAGTTCCAAGTTTTTTTACTCTCTCTCCATCACATCAATTTTTAACCGCTTGCATGGAGTATTAAATGTAGGTAAAAAAATAACTAATTACACAGTTTAGTTGAAAATCACGAGATGAATCTTTTGAGCCTAGTTGGTCCATGATTGGACAATATTTGCCAAATAAGACGAAAGTGGTACTATTCATCGGGTTGAAATTTTCTTCAATCTAAACCAGGGCCAGATTGTGGATCAGACTGTACTTCCCAGGGATACTATCGTAATTTGCATGTGTCCTTGGTATTTGCGCCTAGTTCTAGATGTGCAATTAAATTGGGACGGAGGGAGTAGTCATTAAGATTCTCTCCTCTATATCCAATTCTTCCGCACCCATTAATCCTCTATATCATCCTCTATCCATCCTAGTCACTGTGGGGCCCATTTATTACTTTATCTAAATATATCCATGTGACACCTTGTTTTGAAGGATTTATTGAAACGAATTTAATGGTGAAATCAAAATATAATTTGGTTTTATGGTTTGTGAGTTATAATATTTTTTAGTTAGTTGAACAAGTGGGGCCCACCGTCCTCTCTCTCCCACATGCACTTTCTCCTCCCCGCATGCGTGCGCGCGCTCACTGCTGAGTCACGTGATAGCGGACGGACGCTATGGCCTCTATATTTATCGGACGAGCTGCCTGCATGCAAGATGCCGGATGTCTTAGCGGACGCCGCTGCAGACATTTTTTTTAGATTATACACGTTTACAGGAGGCGGTTGCGGACGCCAGTGCAGACAGCCTGAGACAGAGCACACACTGTACTAACTGCTAGTAGATGTGAACTCAAGCGTAAAGCCAGCACACTGTACTAACTGCTAGTAGATGTGAACGCAAGCGTAAAGCCGGTTATGCATGCGAGCTTGAGGGTGTGTTCACTTCGCGAAAAGTAGGTGAAAAGTTGCTATAGCATCTTTCGTTGTTATTTGACAAAATTTATTTAATCATGGACTAACTAGGCTCAAAAGATTCGTTCCAATATTTACAGACAAACTATACAATTAATTATCTTTTTTACCTACATTTAATGCTCCATGCATGCGTCCAAAGATTCGATGTGACGGGTGACAGAAGAAATATTTTGGGTTGGGATGGGGAAGTGAACAAGGCCAGAGTGTTTGTGTTTCACACAGAGTGGAAAAAGAAGAGAAGAATTTGGCCGCGGAAAGGAAAGGAAAAAAAGAAGAAAAGAAGCGCCGTGTGCCCATGGCCCATGTGTGTGCGCCCCAGTTGAGTGAACTTGAACCGAACTTGCCCGTCGGTTTCCCAGACGATCCGCGAGGTCGCGTCGTCGATCTGATCGAGCGTGACCGACCGACCTCGCCGGCCGGAGTGGACGCGGTGGTTGGATGGACGGACGGATCTTCTCTGACCTTACGTCACCATCAGCTTGTTTATTTTGGTTGACTGAAATTACTATTCACTATTTTTTAAGAGAAAAACCCTGTTAGTCGGTCAAAAGCAGGGGCACCGCACTGCTACTGCAGGCAATACTTGCTTTGGGGTGTGTTTAGTTCCCCTGAAAAGGGTGGAAAGAGTATTGTAGTATATTTTGGCTTTATTTGATAAATAGTGTCTAACCGTTGACTAATTAGGTTCAAAACGTTCGTCTCGTAAAGTACAACCAAACTGTTTTTGATTTCATCTACATTTAGTACTCCATACATGTATCACAAGTTTGATGTGACGATGAATCTTTTTTTTTTTTTTTGGAATAGTACGTTTTTGGTGGAACTAAACACAGCACATGTACCAGTACGCGCTGACGTGTGGTGTGCAAGCTGTGGCATCAATGTGCTGTGCCTGTGCCTATGTGCCCCTCGGGCGCCCAGTATTCGAGAGGAAGGTTTGGTGGACGGTGATGGGGCGGGGCGTCTGCGTCGCGCCAACCCGCCGTTACTTTTGCCCACCAGCCCCGGCCCCCGGCCTGGCACGCCTATTTTCGGCAAGCGCCGCGCCGGACCAACTGGGCAACTGGCACGCACCCACCCGCACCGCAGTCCACAGGCCACACACGACACGACACGACTAGTAGTACTAGTCTGTACTACAGTAGCCATCTGCTTGTTCACTTCCCATCACAACCCAAAATATTTTCTCTTCCACCCATTACATCAAATCTTTCGACGCATACATTGAGCATTAAATATAGATAAAAAAGATAACTAATTACATAGTTTGTCTGTAAATGTCGGGACGAATCTTTTGAGCCTGGTTAGTCCATAATTAGACAAATTTTACCAAATAACAACAAAAAAAATAATACAATAACTTTTCAACTACTTTTCGCGAAATGAACGTTTGCGCCGAGCCGGTCCGGTCCCGGTCTTGTCTGGTCAGCGGCGCTGCCAGACTCGCGCTTGTCGTCTCGTGACACTAGGCCTCGTTTAGATCTAGTTTTTTTAAAAAAAAATTCTATAGCATTTTTGTTATTATTTGATAAAATTTGTTTAATTATAAACTAACTAGACTTAAAAGATTTATCTCGATATTTATTAACAAACTTTCTAATTAGTTATTTTTTTACCTACATACTCTCTCCGTCCCTAAATATCTATCGCTTTACGCTTTCCGAGAAACAACTTTAATTAAATATATATTAAAAAATATTAATATTTATGGTATATAATTAGTATCATTGGAAAGATCTTTAAATCTAGTTTTTTAATAAATTTATTTAGAGATACAAATATTGCACGCATTTTATATAAATCGAGTCAAACTTGCGGGCACAAAAACCGGAAACGACACTTAATTGGGGACGGAGAGAGTGCATACTAAAAAAAAATTCGATACAATTTTTTAGGTCTTTTTAAACTAAACGTGTCCAAAAGAAAAGCGCGGCGCGAGTTCCGAAAGCCAAAGCGCTAGGGGACGGACATGCGGATGGATGTGGCCCCCGGCCGTGCGCGAGCGGGAGCGTCCGTTTCTCCCGTCCCACGTCCGCACGTCGGGCCTAGTACTCCAAGCGGATCCGACGGCACGGGGCGCGCCGCGCAGGCGCGCAGCCACGTCGCGGCCGGGGCCTATATAAACCCCCAGGCGGTAGCCGTGTGGCCGGCGCCGGCCTATCGTGACAAGCAGCGCCGACCCGGCCGCGATCCCCCAGCCAACCACCCGCTTACTCGCCTCTCTCTCCCTCTCACACAGTCCGGTCGTTCCGGTGTCCAGTTCCGCTGCCGTGCAGTGCGGGCCGGCGGTTGCGCTTGCAGCATGGAGGGCGAGGAGGTCCAGGAGGCGGCGGAGGCCGGCGCGGCGCGGAAGCGGAAGAGGGTCGGCGGCGAGGAGGCGATGGAAGGCGAGGCAGCCGGTGGGGGCGTGTACGGCAAGGAGCTGCTGGGCGAGGACGGCGAGGACGGGCGGTACGAGGGCATCGCGGAGGAGGCGGTGGCGGAGGTGATGCGGTGGCTGGAGGCGGAGATCACGGACAACGCCCCGCCTTCGCCGCCGCCGGGGTTCGTGACCATCAACGGCAACGAGGAGAGCTGCGGGCCGTCCTTCTCCGCCGCGGCGTCCACCGTCATGGCCTCCGTCGACACCCGCGCCGGCGCGCCGCCCCCGCCGCCCGTGCCGTGGCCGTGGCCGGAGCCAGAGCCGCAGCCGGTGCTCCCTGCACCGGCCGTCGACGTGGACGTGGAGATGGGGATGGGCGGCGCCGGCGAGCCCGCCGACGAGGAGTGGCTGGCCCGGCTGCTCACCTGCGGGGCCCTGCTGGAGGGGGTGCTGTAGCACAGCAGTAGGACGGGACAGTAGTCGTCGTAGCGCAGCACTGTAGCAGTAGCGAAGGAGGGGTGGCTTGGCTTGGCCGTGTTTAGTTGGCCTGATTTGGGATGACCCAAAATCTGCACAGTGTCAGATGCTGTACTGTAGTATTTCGTTTGTATTCATGAATTTTTGTCCGAACATTTACTAATTAGGCTTAAAAGATTCGTCTGGCAAAGTATAACTAAACTGTGCAATTATTTTTTGATTTCATCTATTTAGTACTCTATGTATGTGTCGGCATTTTGATGTAACGAGAAATCTTTTTTTAATAGAATTTGGGGGAAAATTTAGAATCTGATTTTGGACGCTTGTACAGTGGGATGGGAACCCGCGGCGCGGGGCCGGAGTTGGTGGTTCGTTTTGGCGCGGCTCGCTCCGTCGCTTTCAGTCCTCTGCTCTGCAATGGATTGTTGTGGTGTGGGCGGGCTGGTGTTTGGTGATGGTCTCGACTCTCCTCGTCCGCTCCTGCTTCACAAATGGAATGCAGAGATTAGTCGTAGCGATCAATGGATGCAATGGAAAATGCTTAGGGCCCGTTTAGTTGTAAAATTTTTTGCAAAATAACACTGTATCACATTTTGTTGTTATTTGGTAATCAGTGTCCAATCATGATCTAATTAGGCTTAAAAGATTCGTCTCGTCCATTTCATCTAAACTGTGTAATTAGTTTTATTTTTATCTATTTTTAATACATTAGTTTTATTTTTTATTTATATTTAATGCTTTATGTAGGTGTCAGATTCGATGTGATGGGGATCTGAAAAATTTTGCAAAATTTTCTGAGAACTAAACAGGGCCTTAGTAGTACTGCCATTGCTCTCAGAGCGGGTTTAGTTGCCAAAAAAGGCCCAAAAAAGTTTGCACAGTAATTGTCACATCGAATCTTTAGACGCATGCATAGAGTATTAAATATAGGTAAAAAATAACTAATTGCACAGTTTGTCTATAAAATGTCGAGACGAATCTTTTATGCCTAGTTAGTCTATGATTAGATAATTTTTGCCAAATAACAACGAAAATTACTACAAAGGCCTCGTTCACTTCCCCCTCCCAACCCAAAATATTTCCTCTTACACACATCACATCAAATCTTTCGACGCATGCATGAAGCATTAAACGTAGGTAAAAAAGATAACTAATTGCATAGTTTGTCTGTAAATGTCGGGACGAATCTTTTGAGCCTAGTTAGTCCATAATTGGACAAATTTTACCAAATAACAACGAAAGATGCTACAGTAACTTTTCAGCTCCTTTTCGTGAAGTGAACACACCCAAAAACTTTATCTAAACTTTTTCACCATCTATGGGTGTGTTCACTTCGCGAAAAGTAGCCGAAAAGTTACTGTAACACTTTTCGTTGTTATTTGGTAAAATTTGTTCAACTATAAATTAATTAGACTCAAAAGATTCGTTTCGAACTTTACAGACAAACTATGCAATTAGTTATCTTTTTTTACCTACGTTTAATGCTCCATGCATGTGTCGAAAGATTTGATGTGATGTGTGTAAGAGGAAATATTTTGGGTTGGGAGGGGAAGTGAACGCGGCCTATACATGCCCTCAATGTCTGGTCGGTTCCGTGTTGTTTTCATGCTGGTTCCTGTTCACACACGACACGACACGACCCGACCCCTGCTGCGAACGAAAGCGCTCTGTTAGGTTCCTGAATTTCTCTGTCCTGACCTGACCAGCATCATCCCAGGCAGCCGCGACCCCCTGTGCCCCGCTGTTTAGGCAGTGTTTAGTTACTTTAAAATTCTAAAAATTTTACAATATTTCTCGTCACATCGAATCTTTAAATATATACATAAAACATTAAATATAGATAAAAAATAACTAATTACACAGTTTGGTTATAAATCACGAGACGAATCTTTAAAACCTAATTAGTCTATAATTGAACACTAATTGTTAAATACAAACGAAAAAATTACTGTACTTCTAAAAATTTTACAGGGCAACTAAACATACCCTTAGTCGATTCGAGGTGCGCAGGGGGCTACTACTAATCTTTTTTAAAGACCATGTCACTCACTACTAGTTCCCCTGAAAGGGGTAAAAAAGTTCCACTGAAAGGGGTAAAAAAGTACGGTGGTACGTTTTAGTTTTATTTGGCAAATAGTATCTAACCGTTGACTAATTAGGTTTAAAACATTTGTCTCGTAAAGTACAACCAAACTGTATAATTAGTTTTTGATTTCATCTATATTTAGTACTCCATGCATGTATCGTAAGTTTGATGTGACGGGAAATCTTTTTTTTTGGAATAGTACGTTTTTGGTGGAACTAAATACAGTCAAAGTTTAACTTCCATCACATCAATGTTCTCTCAAATGCATGGAGTACTAAATGTAGACTAATTGCATGCATGTCGACACAGATTAGGAGTAATTTACGAGACGAATCTATTAAGCCTAATTAGTCCAAGATTAGAAACTTTTTGTCAAATAAGACGAAAGTGCTGTTAAACTTTAACTACTCAACCCAAACGCCCCCCTAATCTTCGAAAACGTAGTTTCAAAAAAAAAACTTCGAAAACGTACCACGCTACTAGCTCTAGCTTGTCGATGAAACGAAACGAAAAAGCTCAGTAACTTCTCGCTGATCAGATCCGAGCCGGGTCGTGGCTGGTTTACATCGTGGGAAGTTAGAATTTTTCTAACAGTAGCATTTTTTTTTGTTTTGTTTGTATTTCACAAATATTGTTCAATCATGAGCTAACTAGGCTTAAAAGATTCGTCTCGTGATTTATAACTAATCTGTGTAATTAATTATTTATTTTATCAATATTTAAAGCTCTATATATATGTCTAAAAATTGATACGACGAAGAGAGAGTGAAAAAACTTAGAATTTGGTTAGGAAAAAATCTACTTAATCCTCAGCCTATTGTAGGTAGTCTAGTTTACCCCTCAACTATTAAACGTTCTAATTTACCCTCTGAACTTTACGAAACCGGTCAAATCACCCCTGCGAGCGGAGGTTTTGGACGGTTGGTTTTGCTACAGTAGCAACAGTTTGCTACAGTAACAGTAGTTTTGTCATTTCTTTCTATTTATTTTGTCTGAATCTTTGAAAAATCATAGTAAATCACAAAAAAATCATAAAATAAAAAATCCAATTTTGTTGGACTCCACATGAGTATATCTACACAGTGAACCTATAATATAGTATGCTTTAGTACAAAGTTTTTGTTGTATGGATTATTCAAATTAAT
>JAHUYU010003593.1:0-18688 GCA_030439765.1 Tripidium arundinaceum | reverse complement strand
AATATAGAGAGAGAATTATCATTAGAAACATTTAATCTTAATAATTTTACTAATAGAGAAAAAAATCATTTATTATGGTAAACACACTATTAATAGTGTTTTATAACCATGTATAGACGATACAAACTTGATTTATCTTGTCATTAGCATTTACAGGCACAGGCTTCAAACCAACCACACTTTTTCCGAGTTTGTCTCAAAAGGCAAAAGACATCAACTTTTCAGGCAAGTCTCAGGCAATTTTTTTTTTTGCCAGGCAAACCACCTAGAACTCCAACCAAACAGGCCCTCAGTGCGGGGGACTCGCTCCTTGCTCTTTGAGGAGGGAATATTACTTCAGTGGCTTTGCATTTTTTTCCCAGGCCCCCCTGAAGATTTGCTCGTACAAGGCTGTCAGATGGTCCATTGTGCTTTTGTTGGGCTGTTTCTGTATGCGAAGATTATTATTAATCATCAGTAGTTGAAATTCACTCTTTGTGACCGTATACTCGAGTTTGCTGGGCTCACAAATCCCTTCTAAAAAAGAAACCTGATTTCGGCCTGTTACAACAGGTCCTAAACTTAAAGTCGGATATTTTCTTAAGGAGTTCTTTTTTCTTTCAAACCGTAGTTGCTTAAGGAGTAGACTGGAGCCAGACAAAAAAAACGAAAGTCCAAAACCCCAATTAGAGTCTTCAAGTTAAATATTTTAGCAGCTAGTGACCTCAGCCTTTTCCAATATGGAAAGAATAGAACTTAAGGGAGTAAAAGCTTCCACGAGACTAAGTTGCCCTTATCTATATTTATATAAATAGAGATTTGCTAGACCAATTCAGCCATTGAATGTCATACCTGATTTTTGCCCAATAAGAAAAATTGTTACAGCTCCAAATATAACATGTGCTTGTAAAATACTATGATTTTGCAAAGAGCAAAGATACATAGTAAAAAAAAATACAGGAATCCGATATGTACCATTGCCATCAGAAAGCAACTGAATTGTAAACAAACATTTGCCTTTTATTGTATATAATCTCACTTGGAGTGCACTGACAACACTGTATTCCTAAAATCGGAATTCCCCCACACAAACCTCATTAAAAAAGTATGAAATCTAATGCAATATGTCCCATAGATACGATATGCCGACTATTTCAAGAAGATAAACTACACAATTACACTTAACCAAAGATTCTTTACCTCGACCAGATAACAGATACTAGGAGTTAACGTGAGCTAGGCGTATGGCACATCATGACACCCATCGAACTATCCATAAGCAAAGTCAAATTAGACTGCGATTGCCCCTACCGGCATAATTTACAAGCATTTTCTACAGGTAAAACTAGCTGGGGAACAATAAAGTAAATAGCTCATTCGACACCACCAAGCATATTAAAGCCTAGTGTTCATGCTTGACGCGCCCTTTTAGTATCCCTGGAATAGGAGGCGAGTTTGGTACCCTAACTCCTCTTGGCCCTGGAGGCTGCGGTGATCGATGCCAATAATTGTTCAGTGTACTTGAGCACTCACCTCCATTCACAACAGGAACTTGGGTACAATCAGTTTCTTCTTTGCCAGATAATCCCATTGCTTTCAGTACAAAGGAATCATCCTGCAACTCAAATGGAGTGCTGCATTTTTGAGAAATATGCGAGTCAGCAAGGGTTTAGCACCCAGGAGCCCTTCATGCTCAGTTATAATGACTTAATGCCTTCAGAATGTACATAAGACCTTAAAGTCATAGCAAAATAAATTGAAAACATCTATTACAGAAATGAGAAAACGCTCATCAGTTCATGTGAGTAAAAAGGCTAGTTAGATGTTCTCAAGTGAATAATAATTCAACGAACTGGCATTCCATCTGCTCATAGATTAGGATATTAAGATCACAGAAGGGAGAAAAGTCATCAGAGCCCCCCTGATTAGAAATAGACAGGCTGTACTTTCAAAAAAAAAATCAGCCAACCTTAGCATTCACAAATCATTAAAGAGAGTTTCATGTACTAATTGCAGAAGAATCATGGAATAAAATTGTTGAATCATCTACAAGATGTTATAGATCTAACACATTCTTATGAACGGACATGTTTTCATCAGGAGTCCAAAATCAGGAGATACATATGTTATTAAAGACTGTTTATCTGGCTCACAAGATATATAGTGCAAAGGGGAACAGAATGTAATTCTTGTCTTACCTATTGAAGTCAAAATGCACAAGCTGCATATCTTCTGATATCTCCACTTCTACAGTTGCATGAGGACGTGTCTGGTTACACAACAAATGGAGGTAACTGTCATTTAGCACATCACGGCCAAAAAAAATTATGGAACTTGCATAATGAAGTTGAGAAGGCATAACACAAGGAATAAAAGTGATGAACAGAGGTAATGGTAGCAAAGCAACAAGAGTTCACTAAGAATGCTTCTGGATGGCCTTAATGCTAATGATTCTTGCCATTATAGTTCACTAAAACAGACCAATTCAAAAGTCATAACAGTCACATGGCACCAATGCTCAGTTCCTCCATCAACAGGTTCGTGCGTGACTCGAGGAAGGTGGAGAAGGGCCAGCTTCATTGAAGATGCATGCCGATGGCGGTGAATTTCTCGGTGAGGCCATGGATGACATTGAGGACGAGGGTGTGGTCAGCCACAGGCTTACCGAGATCAGAGAGGGCGTCGGCCATGATCTTGAAGCACCGGCAGTAGTCCACGATCAAGAGATCGCCTTGAACGAAGTAGCAAAACTCTGCATCGAGGTAGAGGACACACATTCCTGGTTGCCGAGAAACTAGGTCTCAATGGTGAGCCAGGTAGTGCGTGCAGAGACACGGTGTTTCAACACCGTCCCGACCAACTCGTTGCAGATCGTGCCGAGGAGCATTGACTTGACCTCACAGTCCAGGCACATCCAATCTAGTAAGAGTTGGGTCAGGGTCGTCGCTAAGGACATGGGCCTCGAGGGAGTACTTCCCAAGAGCGAAGGAAGAGCTCGTGCCACCTAGAGTAGTGGCCAAAGGTGAGGTCAAGAATGAGAGGCACCAGGGTGCAGACGTTCTGTACAGCGACCATCTGCGCATGGGCGTGGGCGTGGGCATAGAGGTTGGCCAAGGTGGCAGTCTCATGGAGAAGGAGCAGATCATGAAGGGGAGGGGGTCCGTGTGTACTGACTCTCCGTCGGACTCAGCACAGTCATCATTGGCCTGGATGGCTGTGCGCTCCAAAGCGACGTGCTCATGGTCAATGGCGTCCTAGTGATCCTTGGCAGCGGTGGCGGCTTCGTGCTCAGCAGCCTCCAGGGTGTCGGCACCATCAGTGCCAGGGTGCCACCACGTGCCTTGGCCAGTGGCAGTGATGCGCTAGGGCGCGTGCAGCTTCCTCAGCTTTGGTGGCTGTCACGCACCCGCTATCGGCGGCTGCAGCAGCCTTGGAGCACTCATCAGTGGCAGTGCCAAGGGAAGCGAAGGAGGCCGGTGGCAGCTCAATAGGCATGACAGCTGGAGGGTGGAGTTAGGTTTTGAGCGGAAGCAGAAGGTCGAGGATCGACCAGCCTAATACCATGTAAGAATATGACACGAAATTGATGGATTGATTATGAAGGATAAAAGGTTACACATATATCGGCAAGGATGACTTGATGATCTAGGGTTTGGCTTATAGAACAGAACCAATCTACGGTGATCCTTGCCTATAATGACTCAATCATAACCATCCTAATAACCTAATTATGTGTGGGCGCATGGCCCATAGTGACATCAACCGAGCAGCCCATTGGGCCAGCTACCCATGTGTCGTCTAACATAAAGCAACATAAAGATAACCCCCAATTTCAAAAAAAAAAATGTTGTGGTACCAACCACCCACTAAACAAAAGATGAACTAGCTAGTTCACAGTGTTTTCAAGAACTTGCTCAGATTCCAGCAACTGAGCTGCAACTCCTCTTATTCAAAATCTATGTCCCAAACTCAATAATAGGAACTTTTATGGGAATTAGTCATATATTGAAACCTTGTTATTTTATGAATTTAAGACTTCGAAGTTAAATATCAGTTAGCCTAAAAAAAATAAATTTCTTGATCAATATGTAGCGTGTGACGAAATGATGAGGCATTTCTATCAAAAAATAAAAAATAGAAAGTGGACACTACGAAAGTCTAAACAATTAAATAGGGCTTTGGATGGTGGAACATTTCTATTCAAATCCACAATGGAATCCATTTGCTTCCAACCATATCTCGCTTGCTAGGATATCTCTGAAATGGCTCAAAATGTTCTCTTTTGAAACTAGCATTGAAACATAATAATGATACAATGAAGTATCTCTAGCTAGATCCATGTTTGAAGAAGATGGAGCATTATTTTTACCTGAACTAGTATAAATGGCAAGGCCACTCCACCGGAGGGTGCATCTCCCGACCCATATAGCTGCTCATTCCGTCGAACCAAGTTTTGGAGACATACATACTTAAAAAAAACTCATAAGATTCACAAAGCATGAAGTAACATAACAAACGAATGAGTTTCAAAATATTTCAAATTCAACATTGAAAAGTGGAGGAACAAATATCATCACTAACTCAATCTGCAATGGAGAAATACAGTTAACAACGCATGGCTCATTTACTAAAAACGGCTTCATACTAATGTTCTGGAACATGACTTTACAATGATTAATTCTGATCGAGAGAGACTTAGTAGCACAAAAGTCCACTGAGCAGCTAACTAGATAAAAAAAAAGATCACTCAGCCATACAGGACTCTCCAAAATATATACTCCTTCCGTCCCAAAATAAGTGCACATCTTACATTTCGAGTCAACTATTTTCAAGTTTCAACATTTGTATATCCAAATAGGTTTACTATGAAAATATCTAGCATGATTAATCTAATGATTCCTATTTGGTATCATGAATATTAGTATTTTTTAATATATTTGATCAATGGATTGGTTGACTCCTCAAAATGCGAGACATGCACTTATAATTTGGGACAGAGGGAGTATTTCTGAAATCCATGTAGCAACTGAATCACTTTTGCTTTAATTATACAATCCAACATAAACTCAAAGGTATCTCTGCCTTTTGCTTTAATAATGTAACAAAGGAGCAGAGAAGGCTAGGCATTCACCTAATTCTGTATGCACCTGGTTGTTGTGCCACATCAGCATGCAGAAGCGCTTCGAAATTTAAGATCCAGGAGAGTTAAATTTTTTTAATGCTATTCTCAAAATAGTCTCATGGACAAATGTACAATTAATTTTGAGTGCAACAGAAACCATGAAATCTACAATGCTAGGTATTTCATGTTTAAAGTGTATGAATCAAAAGTACTGCATAATAGGTCACCAGTCATAGTTGGGGGACACAGAATATTGATGTTATCAATTGGCTTATATCATGAGGAAATTAAGAAAGAAGGACCAGTCAATTCTTACTTGCTCTTGTAAATCCTGCAGATATGCATTTTTCTTGTCAATCCGACCTTTCAGTCCAATGACCTCTGTCTGCAATATATGCATAAACTTAATGAAATGAGCAGAAAGGATCAAACTCTCAGCAAATCCACATTACTAGAGATAAGGAGCAGAACCTTCAATTCTTCAATATCATTCATACTTGTCTTGGTCAGTGATTTATCAAGTAGTTAAATGCCATTCTGATTATGTTAAAAATTCAGCAACAATATGATGAGAAAAATATTCGAAGAAGAGTTTATGATGCGCTGAATGTCCTAATGACTATGGAAATTATATCAAAAGATAAAAGGAAATACAGTGGAGAGGCTTGCCCAAGACAAGTATGAATGATATTGAAGAATTGAAGGTTCTGCTCCTTATCTCTAGTAATGTGGATTTGCTGAGAGTTTGATCCTTTCTGCTCATTTCATTAAGTTTATGCATATATTGCAGACAGAGGTCATTGGACTGAAAGGTCGGATTGACAAGAAAAATGCATATCTGCAGGATTTACAAGAGCAAGTAAGAATTGACTGGTCCTTCTTTCTTAATTTCCTCATGATATAAGCCAATTGATAACATCAATATTCTGTGTCCCCCAACTATGACTGGTGACCTATTATGCAGTACTTTTGATTCATACACTTTAAACATGAAATACCTAGCATTGTAGATTTCATGGTTTCTGTTGCACTCAAAATTAATTGTACATTTGTCCATGAGACTATTTTGAGAATAGCATTAAAAAAATTTAACTCTCCTGGATCTTAAATTTCGAAGCGCTTCTGCATGCTGATGTGGCACAACAACCAGGTGCATACAGAATTAGGTGAATGCCTAGCCTTCTCTGCTCCTTTGTTACATTATTAAAGCAAAAGGCAGAGATACCTTTGAGTTTATGTTGGATTGTATAATTAAAGCAAAAGTGATTCAGTTGCTACATGGATTTCAGAAATACTCCCTCTGTCCCAAATTATAAGTGCATGTCTCGCATTTTGAGGAGTCAACCAATCCATTGATCAAATATATTAAAAAATACTAATATTCATGATACCAAATAGGAATCATTAGATTAATCATGCTAGATATTTTCATAGTAAACCTATTTGGATATACAAATGTTGAAACTTGAAAATAGTTGACTCGAAATGTAAGATGTGCACTTATTTTGGGACGGAAGGAGTATATATTTTGGAGAGTCCTGTATGGCTGAGTGATCTTTTTTTTTATCTAGTTAGCTGCTCAGTGGACTTTTGTGCTACTAAGTCTCTCTCGATCAGAATTAATCATTGTAAAGTCATGTTCCAGAACATTAGTATGAAGCCGTTTTTAGTAAATGAGCCATGCGTTGTTAACTGTATTTCTCCATTGCAGATTGAGTTAGTGATGATATTTGTTCCTCCACTTTTCAATGTTGAATTTGAAATATTTTGAAACTCATTCGTTTGTTATGTTACTTCATGCTTTGTGAATCTTATGAGTTTTTTTTAAGTATGTATGTCTCCAAAACTTGGTTCGACGGAATGAGCAGCTATATGGGTCGGGAGATGCACCCTCCGGTGGAGTGGCCTTGCCATTTATACTAGTTCAGGTAAAAATAATGCTCCATCTTCTTCAAACATGGATCTAGCTAGAGATACTTCATTGTATCATTATTATGTTTCAATGCTAGTTTCAAAAGAGAACATTTTGAGCCATTTCAGAGATATCCTAGCAAGCGAGATATGGTTGGAAGCAAATGGATTCCATTGTGGATTTGAATAGAAATGTTCCACCATCCAAAGCCCTATTTAATTGTTTAGACTTTCGTAGTGTCCACTTTCTATTTTTTATTTTTTGATAGAAATGCCTCATCATTTCGTCACACGCTACATATTGATCAAGAAATTTATTTTTTTTAGGCTAACTGATATTTAACTTCGAAGTCTTAAATTCATAAAATAACAAGGTTTCAATATATGACTAATTCCCATAAAAGTTCCTATTATTGAGTTTGGGACATAGATTTTGAATAAGAGGAGTTGCAGCTCAGTTGCTGGAATCTGAGCAAGTTCTTGAAAACACTGTGAACTAGCTAGTTCATCTTTTGTTTAGTGGGTGGTTGGTACCACAACATTTTTTTTTTTGAAATTGGGGGTTATCTTTATGTTGCTTTATGTTAGACGACACATGGGTAGCTGGCCCAATGGGCTGCTCGGTTGATGTCACTATGGGCCATGCGCCCACACATAATTAGGTTATTAGGATGGTTATGATTGAGTCATTATAGGCAAGGATCACCGTAGATTGGTTCTGTTCTATAAGCCAAACCCTAGATCATCAAGTCATCCTTGCCGATATATGTGTAACCTTTTATCCTTCATAATCAATCCATCAATTTCGTGTCATATTCTTACATGGTATTAGGCTGGTCGATCCTCGACCTTCTGCTTCCGCTCAAAACCTAACTCCACCCTCCAGCTGTCATGCCTATTGAGCTGCCACCGGCCTCCTTCGCTTCCCTTGGCACTGCCACTGATGAGTGCTCCAAGGCTGCTGCAGCCGCCGATAGCGGGTGCGTGACAGCCACCAAAGCTGAGGAAGCTGCACGCGCCCTAGCGCATCACTGCCACTGGCCAAGGCACGTGGTGGCACCCTGGCACTGATGGTGCCGACACCCTGGAGGCTGCTGAGCACGAAGCCGCCACCGCTGCCAAGGATCACTAGGACGCCATTGACCATGAGCACGTCGCTTTGGAGCGCACAGCCATCCAGGCCAATGATGACTGTGCTGAGTCCGACGGAGAGTCAGTACACACGGACCCCCTCCCCTTCATGATCTGCTCCTTCTCCATGAGACTGCCACCTTGGCCAACCTCTATGCCCACGCCCACGCCCATGCGCAGATGGTCGCTGTACAGAACGTCTGCACCCTGGTGCCTCTCATTCTTGACCTCACCTTTGGCCACTACTCTAGGTGGCACGAGCTCTTCCTTCGCTCTTGGGAAGTACTCCCTCGAGGCCCATGTCCTTAGCGACGACCCTGACCCAACTCTTACTAGATTGGATGTGCCTGGACTGTGAGGTCAAGTCAATGCTCCTCGGCACGATCTGCAACGAGTTGGTCGGGACGGTGTTGAAACACCGTGTCTCTGCACGCACTACCTGGCTCACCATTGAGACCTAGTTTCTCGGCAACCAGGAATGTGTGTCCTCTACCTCGATGCAGAGTTTTGCTACTTCGTTCAAGGCGATCTCTTGATCGTGGACTACTGCCGGTGCTTCAAGATCATGGCCGACGCCCTCTCTGATCTCGGTAAGCCTGTGGCTGACCACACCCTCGTCCTCAATGTCATCCATGGCCTCACCGAGAAATTCACCGCCATCGGCATGCATCTTCAATGAAGCTGGCCCTTCTCCACCTTCCTCGAGTCACGCACGAACCTGTTGATGGAGGAACTGAGCATTGGTGCCATGTGACTGTTATGACTTTTGAATTGGTCTGTTTTAGTGAACTATAATGACAAGAATCATTAGCATTAAGGCCATCCAGAAGCATTCTTAGTGAACTCTTGTTGCTTTGCTACCATTACCTCTGTTCATCACTTTTATTCCTTGTGTTATGCCTTCTCAACTTCATTATGCAAGTTCCATAATTTTTTTTGGCCGTGATGTGCTAAATGACAGTTACCTCCATTTGTTGTGTAACCAGACACGTCCTCATGCAACTGTAGAAGTGGAGATATCAGAAGATATGCAGCTTGTGCATTTTGACTTCAATAGGTAAGACAAGAATTACATTCTGTTCCCCTTTGCACTATATATCTTGTGAGCCAGATAAACAGTCTTTAATAACATATGTATCTCCTGATTTTGGACTCCTGATGAAAACATGTCCGTTCATAAGAATGTGTTAGATCTATAACATCTTGTAGATGATTCAACAATTTTATTCCATGATTCTTCTGCAATTAGTACATGAAACTCTCTTTAATGATTTGTGAATGCTAAGGTTGGCTGATTTTTTTTTGAAAGTACAGCCTGTCTATTTCTAATCAGGGGGGCTCTGATGACTTTTCTCCCTTCTGTGATCTTAATATCCTAATCTATGAGCAGATGGAATGCCAGTTCGTTGAATTATTATTCACTTGAGAACATCTAACTAGCCTTTTTACTCACATGAACTGATGAGCGTTTTCTCATTTCTGTAATAGATGTTTTCAATTTATTTTGCTATGACTTTAAGGTCTTATGTACATTCTGAAGGCATTAAGTCATTATAACTGAGCATGAAGGGCTCCTGGGTGCTAAACCCTTGCTGACTCGCATATTTCTCAAAAATGCAGCACTCCATTTGAGTTGCAGGATGATTCCTTTGTACTGAAAGCAATGGGATTATCTGGCAAAGAAGAAACTGATTGTACCCAAGTTCCTGTTGTGAATGGAGGTGAGTGCTCAAGTACACTGAACAATTATTGGCATCGATCACCGCAGCCTCCAGGGCCAAGAGGAGTTAGGGTACCAAACTCGCCTCCTATTCCAGGGATACTAAAAGGGCGCGTCAAGCATGAACACTAGGCTTTAATATGCTTGGTGGTGTCGAATGAGCTATTTACTTTATTGTTCCCCAGCTAGTTTTACCTGTAGAAAATGCTTGTAAATTATGCCGGTAGGGGCAATCGCAGTCTAATTTGACTTTGCTTATGGATAGTTCGATGGGTGTCATGATGTGCCATACGCCTAGCTCACGTTAACTCCTAGTATCTGTTATCTGGTCGAGGTAAAGAATCTTTGGTTAAGTGTAATTGTGTAGTTTATCTTCTTGAAATAGTCGGCATATCGTATCTATGGGACATATTGCATTAGATTTCATACTTTTTTAATGAGGTTTGTGTGGGGGAATTCCGATTTTAGGAATACAGTGTTGTCAGTGCACTCCAAGTGAGATTATATACAATAAAAGGCAAATGTTTGTTTACAATTCAGTTGCTTTCTGATGGCAATGGTACATATCGGATTCCTGTATTTTTTTTTACTATGTATCTTTGCTCTTTGCAAAATCATAGTATTTTACAAGCACATGTTATATTTGGAGCTGTAACAATTTTTCTTATTGGGCAAAAATCAGGTATGACATTCAATGGCTGAATTGGTCTAGCAAATCTCTATTTATATAAATATAGATAAGGGCAACTTAGTCTCGTGGAAGCTTTTACTCCCTTAAGTTCTATTCTTTCCATATTGGAAAAGGCTGAGGTCACTAGCTGCTAAAATATTTAACTTGAAGACTCTAATTGGGGTTTTGGACTTTCGTTTTTTTTGTCTGGCTCCAGTCTACTCCTTAAGCAACTACGGTTTGAAAGAAAAAAGAACTCCTTAAGAAAATATCCGACTTTAAGTTTAGGACCTGTTGTAACAGGCCGAAATCAGGTTTCTTTTTTAGAAGGGATTTGTGAGCCCAGCAAACTCGAGTATACGGTCACAAAGAGTGAATTTCAACTACTGATGATTAATAATAATCTTCGCATACAGAAACAGCCCAACAAAAGCACAATGGACCATCTGACAGCCTTGTACGAGCAAATCTTCAGGGGGGCCTGGGAAAAAAATGCAAAGCCACTGAAGTAATATTCCCTCCTCAAAGAGCAAGGAGCGAGTCCCCCGCACTGAGGGCCTGTTTGGTTGGAGTTCTAGGTGGTTTGCCTGGCAAAAAAAAAAAATTGCCTGAGACTTGCCTGAAAAGTTGATGTCTTTTGCCTTTTGAGACAAACTCGGAAAAAGTGTGGTTGGTTTGAAGCCTGTGCCTGTAAATGCTAATGACAAGATAAATCAAGTTTGTATCGTCTATACATGGTTATAAAACACTATTAATAGTGTGTTTACCATAATAAATGATTTTTTTCTCTATTAGTAAAATTATTAAGATTAAATGTTTCTAATGATAATTCTCTCTCTATATTTTTCTAAACCTATATACGTACAGTAAGTACTTTTTTATTGATATGTCCATGTAAACAATTTCACATCAAAAGGAGGGCCATTCGATTCTTTTGGTTAAAGAGAAAAAATACGTACCGGACGAAACAATATAAAAGAGAAATGGACCTGTGCTCCCGTGATTTGTGCGGCACCGTGGCTTGTCTATTAGCTAATTGCATTAATTATGCCAGGCAACATCCAAGCCAGAGCCAGGCGATCGATTTTCTCTGCCTGGGCGACCAAGCGGATGCCTGGTCCAGTCACGTACCCAGGACACCAACCAAACGCGTCACAGGCAAGGTACAGGCTTTTGACCAGGGAAGTTTGCTCCAGGGTTTGAACCAAACAAGCCCTGAGTCCCTGCCTCTGAGCTAGCGCCGGCGGCCACTCCGACCCCGGCGGCCACCACGGAAAATCGCCGCCGGCTGCTCCGGCCGCGGCGCTCACCTCCCCTGGTTGTAGTGCCTGCCCTGCGAAGGTCTGCGCTAACTCCTCGGCGTCTCGTCGGCGCCTAAGGTGGATTCCACAAGTTTGGTCCGCATGCTGCTCGACGTTTTGCCGGAATCAGGAACTCACCGCAACTCGGACAACAAACCTTGCTAGAGCCAAAAGATGTTGGGAGGTGGCGACCACGTTCCTGTCCGCGCCTCCTACGATGCCAATGAGATGGGTGGACATGCTCCTGTTTGAAGCTCTTGCGAGTTCTATTCTTCAGGACAAGCGACGAAGCTTGTCCATCTAAAGGTGTGTTCCCCCTAGCCTCTTCTCCCCCTCGTGGTCTGCTACTCCCATGGAGTTTCCTGGGCTCTCTCTCCCCGGGGCTGAAGCTTTAGGATGAAATCAACCTCAAGTTGGGTTTGCCTGTCTCCCATTCGGTCATCGATCGTTCCTCCTTCATCCTGGTCACTGCGTTTGGTCGTTGCAAATATCGGCTTTCGCCGAAGTCTGTCAGTGTTCTGCTCCAAGCCACCATTGGTGGCTCAGCTGCTCATTTCAACGTCTCCTAGCTTGGGGAGCATACTTTTAAGTTCTTGGTTTCCTCTAAGTCGGTGGGCATGCTTGTGGCAAGCCTCTGTTCTTTTAGCTGTGATTCCTACAAAGTTTTCTTCTTCCTCTGGAGTAATGGTGGTCCTAATTGGAGATTGGAATGGGAGACAGGCAAACCCAACTTGAGGTTGATTTCATCCTAAAGCTTCAGCCCCGGGGAGAGAGAGCCAGGAAACTCCATGGGAGTAGCAGACCACGAGGGGGAGAAGAGGCTAGGGGGAACACACCTTTAGATGGACAAGCTTCGTCGCTTGTCCTGAAGAATAGAACTCGCAAGAGCTTCAAACAGGAGCATGTCCACCCATCTCATTGGCATCGTAGGAGGCGCGGACAGGAACGTGGTCGCCACCTCCCAACATCTTTTGGCTCTAGCAAGGTTTGTTGTCCGAGTTGCGGTGAGTTCCTGATTCCGGCAAAACGTCGAGCAGCATGCGGACCAAACTTGTGGAATCCACCTTAGGCGCCGACGAGACGCCGAGGAGTTAGCGCAGACCTTCGCAGGGCAGGCACTACAACCAGGGGAGGTGAGCGCCGCGGCCGGAGCAGCCGGCGGCGATTTTCCGTGGTGGCCGCCGGGGTCGGAGTGGCCGCCGGCGCTAGCTCAGAGGCAGGGACTCAGGGCTTGTTTGGTTCAAACCCTGGAGCAAACTTCCCTGGTCAAAAGCCTGTACCTTGCCTGTGACGCGTTTGGTTGGTGTCCTGGGTACGTGACTGGACCAGGCATCCGCTTGGTCGCCCAGGCAGAGAAAATCGATCGCCTGGCTCTGGCTTGGATGTTGCCTGGCATAATTAATGCAATTAGCTAATAGACAAGCCACGGTGCCGCACAAATCACGGGAGCACAGGTCCATTTCTCTTTTATATTGTTTCGTCCGGTACGTATTTTTTCTCTTTAACCAAAAGAATCGAATGGCCCTCCTTTTGATGTGAAATTGTTTACATGGACATATCAATAAAAAAGTACTTACTGTACGTATATAGGTTTAGAAAAATATAGAGAGAGAATTATCATTAGAAACATTTAATCTTAATAATTTTACTAATAGAGAAAAAAATCATTTATTATGGTAAACACACTATTAATAGTGTTTTATAACCATGTATAGACGATACAAACTTGATTTATCTTGTCATTAGCATTTACAGGCACAGGCTTCAAACCAACCACACTTTTTCCGAGTTTGTCTCAAAAGGCAAAAGACATCAACTTTTCAGGCAAGTCTCAGGCAATTTTTTTTTTTTGCCAGGCAAACCACCTAGAACTCCAACCAAACAGGCCCTCAGTGCGGGGGACTCGCTCCTTGCTCTTTGAGGAGGGAATATTACTTCAGTGGCTTTGCATTTTTTTCCCAGGCCCCCCTGAAGATTTGCTCGTACAAGGCTGTCAGATGGTCCATTGTGCTTTTGTTGGGCTGTTTCTGTATGCGAAGATTATTATTAATCATCAGTAGTTGAAATTCACTCTTTGTGACCGTATACTCGAGTTTGCTGGGCTCACAAATCCCTTCTAAAAAAGAAACCTGATTTCGGCCTGTTACAACAGGTCCTAAACTTAAAGTCGGATATTTTCTTAAGGAGTTCTTTTTTCTTTCAAACCGTAGTTGCTTAAGGAGTAGACTGGAGCCAGACAAAAAAAACGAAAGTCCAAAACCCCAATTAGAGTCTTCAAGTTAAATATTTTAGCAGCTAGTGACCTCAGCCTTTTCCAATATGGAAAGAATAGAACTTAAGGGAGTAAAAGCTTCCACGAGACTAAGTTGCCCTTATCTATATTTATATAAATAGAGATTTGCTAGACCAATTCAGCCATTGAATGTCATACCTGATTTTTGCCCAATAAGAAAAATTGTTACAGCTCCAAATATAACATGTGCTTGTAAAATACTATGATTTTGCAAAGAGCAAAGATACATAGTAAAAAAAAATACAGGAATCCGATATGTACCATTGCCATCAGAAAGCAACTGAATTGTAAACAAACATTTGCCTTTTATTGTATATAATCTCACTTGGAGTGCACTGACAACACTGTATTCCTAAAATCGGAATTCCCCCACACAAACCTCATTAAAAAAGTATGAAATCTAATGCAATATGTCCCATAGATACGATATGCCTTCTCAACTTCATTATGCAAGTTCCATAATTTTTTTTGGCCGTGATGTGCTAAATGACAGTTACCTCCATTTGTTGTGTAACCAGACACGTCCTCATGCAACTGTAGAAGTGGAGATATCAGAAGATATGCAGCTTGTGCATTTTGACTTCAATAGGTAAGACAAGAATTACATTCTGTTCCCCTTTGCACTATATATCTTGTGAGCCAGATAAACAGTCTTTAATAACATATGTATCTCCTGATTTTGGACTCCTGATGAAAACATGTCCGTTCATAAGAATGTGTTAGATCTATAACATCTTGTAGATGATTCAACAATTTTATTCCATGATTCTTCTGCAATTAGTACATGAAACTCTCTTTAATGATTTGTGAATGCTAAGGTTGGCTGATTTTTTTTTTGAAAGTACAGCCTGTCTATTTCTAATCAGGGGGGCTCTGATGACTTTTCTCCCTTCTGTGATCTTAATATCCTAATCTATGAGCAGATGGAATGCCAGTTCGTTGAATTATTATTCACTTGAGAACATCTAACTAGCCTTTTTACTCACATGAACTGATGAGCGTTTTCTCATTTCTGTAATAGATGTTTTCAATTTATTTTGCTATGACTTTAAGGTCTTATGTACATTCTGAAGGCATTAAGTCATTATAACTGAGCATGAAGGGCTCCTGGGTGCTAAACCCTTGCTGACTCGCATATTTCTCAAAAATGCAGCACTCCATTTGAGTTGCAGGATGATTCCTTTGTACTGAAAGCAATGGGATTATCTGGCAAAGAAGAAACTGATTGTACCCAAGTTCCTGTTGTGAATGGAGGTGAGTGCTCAAGTACACTGAACAATTATTGGCATCGATCACCGCAGCCTCCAGGGCCAAGAGGAGTTAGGGTACCAAACTCGCCTCCTATTCCAGGGATACTAAAAGGGCGCGTCAAGCATGAACACTAGGCTTTAATATGCTTGGTGGTGTCGAATGAGCTATTTACTTTATTGTTCCCCAGCTAGTTTTACCTGTAGAAAATGCTTGTAAATTATGCCGGTAGGGGCAATCGCAGTCTAATTTGACTTTGCTTATGGATAGTTCGATGGGTGTCATGATGTGCCATACGCCTAGCTCACGTTAACTCCTAGTATCTGTTATCTGGTCGAGGTAAAGAATCTTTGGTTAAGTGTAATTGTGTAGTTTATCTTCTTGAAATAGTCGGCATATCGTATCTATGGGACATATTGCATTAGATTTCATACTTTTTTAATGAGGTTTGTGTGGGGGAATTCCGATTTTAGGAATACAGTGTTGTCAGTGCACTCCAAGTGAGATTATATACAATAAAAGGCAAATGTTTGTTTACAATTCAGTTGCTTTCTGATGGCAATGGTACATATCGGATTCCTGTATTTTTTTTTACTATGTATCTTTGCTCTTTGCAAAATCATAGTATTTTACAAGCACATGTTATATTTGGAGCTGTAACAATTTTTCTTATTGGGCAAAAATCAGGTATGACATTCAATGGCTGAATTGGTCTAGCAAATCTCTATTTATATAAATATAGATAAGGGCAACTTAGTCTCGTGGAAGCTTTTACTCCCTTAAGTTCTATTCTTTCCATATTGGAAAAGGCTGAGGTCACTAGCTGCTAAAATATTTAACTTGAAGACTCTAATTGGGGTTTTGGACTTTCGTTTTTTTTGTCTGGCTCCAGTCTACTCCTTAAGCAACTACGGTTTGAAAGAAAAAAGAACTCCTTAAGAAAATATCCGACTTTAAGTTTAGGACCTGTTGTAACAGGCCGAAATCAGGTTTCTTTTTTAGAAGGGATTTGTGAGCCCAGCAAACTCGAGTATACGGTCACAAAGAGTGAATTTCAACTACTGATGATTAATAATCTTCGCATACAGAAACAGCCCAACAAAAGCACAATGGACCATCTGACAGCCTTGTACGAGCAAATCTTCAGGGGGGCCTGGGAAAAAAATGCAAAGCCACTGAAGTAATATTCCCTCCTCAAAGAGCAAGGAGCGAGTCCCCCGCACTGAGGGCCTGTTTGGTTGGAGTTCTAGGTGGTTTGCCTGGCAAAAAAAAAAATTGCCTGAGACTTGCCTGAAAAGTTGATGTCTTTTGCCTTTTGAGACAAACTCGGAAAAAGTGTGGTTGGTTTGAAGCCTGTGCCTGTAAATGCTAATGACAAGATAAATCAAGTTTGTATCGTCTATACATGGTTATAAAACACTATTAATAGTGTGTTTACCATAATAAATGATTTTTTTCTCTATTAGTAAAATTATTAAGATTAAATGTTTCTAATGATAATTCTCTCTCTATATTTTTCTAAACCTATATACGTACAGTAAGTACTTTTTTATTGATATGTCCATGTAAACAATTTCACATCAAAAGGAGGGCCATTCGATTCTTTTGGTTAAAGAGAAAAAATACGTACCGGACGAAACAATATAAAAGAGAAATGGACCTGTGCTCCCGTGATTTGTGCGGCACCGTGGCTTGTCTATTAGCTAATTGCATTAATTATGCCAGGCAACATCCAAGCCAGAGCCAGGCGATCGATTTTCTCTGCCTGGGCGACCAAGCGGATGCCTGGTCCAGTCACGTACCCAGGACACCAACCAAACGCGTCACAGGCAAGGTACAGGCTTTTGACCAGGGAAGTTTGCTCCAGGGTTTGAACCAAACAAGCCCTGAGTCCCTGCCTCTGAGCTAGCGCCGGCGGCCACTCCGACCCCGGCGGCCACCACGGAAAATCGCCGCCGGCTGCTCCGGCCGCGGCGCTCACCTCCCCTGGTTGTAGTGCCTGCCCTGCGAAGGTCTGCGCTAACTCCTCGGCGTCTCGTCGGCGCCTAAGGTGGATTCCACAAGTTTGGTCCGCATGCTGCTCGACGTTTTGCCGGAATCAGGAACTCACCGCAACTCGGACAACAAACCTTGCTAGAGCCAAAAGATGTTGGGAGGTGGCGACCACGTTCCTGTCCGCGCCTCCTACGATGCCAATGAGATGGGTGGACATGCTCCTGTTTGAAGCTCTTGCGAGTTCTATTCTTCAGGACAAGCGACGAAGCTTGTCCATCTAAAGGTGTGTTCCCCCTAGCCTCTTCTCCCCCTCGTGGTCTGCTACTCCCATGGAGTTTCCTGGGCTCTCTCTCCCCGGGGCTGAAGCTTTAGGATGAAATCAACCTCAAGTTGGGTTTGCCTGTCTCCCATTCCAATCTCCAATTAGGACCACCATTACTCCAGAGGAAGAAGAAAACTTTGTAGGAATCACAGCTAAAAGAACAGAGGCTTGCCACAAGCATGCCCACCGACTTAGAGGAAACCAAGAACTTAAAAGTATGCTCCCCAAGCTAGGAGACGTTGAAATGAGCAGCTGAGCCACCAATGGTGGCTTGGAGCAGAACACTGACAGACTTCGGCGAAAGCCGATATTTGCAACGACCAAACGCAGTGACCAGGATGAAGGAGGAACGATCGATGACCGAATGGGAGACAGGCAAACCCAACTTGAGGTTGATTTCATCCTAAAGCTTCAGCCCCGGGGAGAGAGAGCCCAGGAAACTCCATGGGAGTAGCAGACCACGAGGGGGAGAAGAGGCTAGGGGGAACACACCTTTAGATGGACAAGCTTCGTCGCTTGTCCTGAAGAATAGAACTCGCAAGAGCTTCAAACAGGAGCATGTCCACCCATCTCATTGGCATCGTAGGAGGCGCGGACAGGAACGTGGTCGCCACCTCCCAACATCTTTTGGCTCTAGCAAGGTTTGTTGTCCGAGTTGCGGTGAGTTCCTGATTCCGGCAAAACGTCGAGCAGCATGCGGACCAAACTTGTGGAATCCACCTTAGGCGCCGACGAGACGCCGAGGAGTTAGCGCAGACCTTCGCAGGGCAGGCACTACAACCAGGGGAGGTGAGCGCCGCGGCCGGAGCAGCCGGCGGCGATTTTCCGTGGTGGCCGCCGGGGTCGGAGTGGCCGCCGGCGCTAGCTCAGAGGCAGGGACTCAGGGCTTGTTTGGTTCAAACCCTGGAGCAAACTTCCCTGGTCAAAAGCCTGTACCTTGCCTGTGACGCGTTTGGTTGGTGTCCTGGGTACGTGACTGGACCAGGCATCCGCTTG
>JAHUYU010002527.1:0-20789 GCA_030439765.1 Tripidium arundinaceum | reverse complement strand
ATTTGGTTGGTTGCATTTGCATTTAGTCAGCCAGTGTCTTTAGCTGAAATTAATAAAAAAATCGCATTTAAGCAAAACCGGTTTTTTTTGGCACTAGCACCAAATTTGTTTGTCAGTACTAGCGCCAAATTTCACTTGTGATGCTTGGCATGCTGCAGCTGCATCCCGTGTGGGCATGTGTATGGCAGATCCTGCCTGGAGCTGTGGCTGGCCCGATCCAGATCCAGGGCCAGAGGAACCCCTGCTGCTGCTAAGGTATGTAATGTAATGTAATGCAGTGGAAATCCCCCCTCCCCTTCCCCTTCCAAACGATCAAAGCAGCCTCTGCCTCTGCCTCGTGCCTCCCTTTATCTACCAGTCCAGTTTGATTTGAGATGGATTGGACTTGGAACTGACGACGTCTCTCGATCGATGGATCGTCTTTGCACGTTCGCAGTGCCTGTGGTGCGGACAGGAGTTCAGGCGCGAGGACATGATCAACCTGTACGGCGCAACGGAGCATCTGTTGCAACAACAACGACAGGTCCCTTGTTTAATTTGTTGCTTCTTGTTGGTCTCCCTAGCTAGCTTCCTGTTGCATTGCTTGGTAAGTACTCCTATACACATGAATGGAAAACGGGAACACGTTCGATCGTTGGCGCGTCGTACAACAGGTTGCAACGGAGGAGGAGCAACAGCAGGGAGAAGAAGAGGCACCGGCGTATGATGATGAGGCTGCAGCAGCAATGGAAGCAGACGAGGCGGCGGGTCCTGGGCACGACCTGCAGGAGGCGGCAGCGGACGCCATAGCTCGGATGAACGAGCAAGCAGCAGCAGCAGCAGGCGTTTCGTGGAGAAACGGAGCCGTGGCCTGGAAGGGCATCGGATTGGCTTGGAGGATCGAAGCGCCGCCTGCGCCTCTCGTAGCCGTCGCTGGAGATGGAGCCGCGGCCGAGGCAGCACCAGCAGGTGCTCCTCAGGCGGGTAGCAGCAGCGTGGTCGTGGAGTTGGGCGTCGGAATTCTCGTCTTCATCGTGGCGGCTCTGCTCTGCCTCATCATGTGATGGAAATGCCTGGAGAATTCATGCCCGCATCCAGCTAGCTGTACGTTGCAAGCACTACTACTGTCTGCTACTAGTATAGTAGTACACAGGAGTATCGTATCATGCTGTTCTAGACTTGGCACGATGATGGTATGGTAACTAATAGGCGTGGCTCCACTGGATAAGGCTTAATTAGTAGTATAATTATCAATTAAACTAGGCTCTCTCTCTCTCTCTGCAGGCAGTCCTTGCTTATTTAATTAGGCAAATTAAATAATTATTTAATTAAATAATTCGCTCGTTATCCACTTCAGATGAAGCATATATATGGCACATGCATGGATGGACGGACCTCTATCTAGCCACGTCATAATTTTTTTTTTGTCTTAGCCGTCCGATCTTAAGTAGCTATGCTGTGAATCTTGGCCATCCATTCTATTGTTTTGGTTCCTCTCATCCTTAATGTCATTGTTAATCTTCCACCATTGTTCTCCCACTCAGCTCACACTCCTCTCCAATAATCATATCCCGCACAACACAAATCTCGTTCATTAATTGTAGCCTCTATCTACACATCACCATTCTTGAATCATATGGCACGTTCCCTCCACATGGAGGTGGTTCTCTTTCCCTTTCAACCGTTAGTCTCCCTCACACATAGTAGCTGCAAAATGAACCATCAGTCGCGCGCGTCTCCTTCAGCTTCCCACTACCCCACCGTCTCTCCAACACTCTCCCCGCAACAAAATGTCATAGCAACATATATCTCTTATAAAAGCAAGAGAAAGATGTTATTATCCCTTTCGGGTGAAAAGAAAAGGATTACACTGCACACAAGGAATCATGGACGGGGATATGGCATGCATGTGACAACATGCACCTCTGGTCTCTGCCGCCTCTCTAGATTAGCTCCCGGTCGTCGGTCCTTTAATTTGTCATGTACTTGCATGAGCCAGCTTGCAACAGTCTTGTGCTCGCCATACGCGGTGTGAATCCTATGTGGCTTATATGCCCAGAGCTGTACGTGTCGCCTACCTTGGCCAACATCATCACGCACAGCTAGCTTCTTTCTGTAGTTCCGGTATGTGTTATACCATGCAATGTGATATCTAGCTTCCTTTCTCAAAGACTATACCATGCAATGTGATATCATCACGCGCGGCTTCTTTCATGCATATGCATTCCGCGCTGTCAGTATTGATCGCCTTGCTTGACAACTAATTAACCGTACGTCATGCTGGATATATGTACATACGTACCGCGCTAGGCTAGCTAGCTATATATGACGGATCGGACATTGCATTGCACCAAACTTTCTCAATCGTGTCATCGGATCCATGGATCGGAGGCAAGCGAGAGCCAGTAGCTAGCCACGATGGATGGATCGAGATGGATGGATCGACGTGACGCATGTGGCGTGGGCCCGGCCGGCCACGTCCAGGCCTCGATCTGCCTTCTCGTGACTCGTGAGTCATTCCTGCATTGCATACCCATCGATGACGATCGCTTTCAGACTCTCATCAGTAAGTAGATAGATACATAGATGGAGGCGGTGGATATATGCATGCATGTGAGCTTAGCTGAGAATTAATGGCGAAGCTCTGCTCATCGTCCCTGCGCACCAAGCAGCTCACGTAATTCCCATTTCCTTGCTCCGATATCCATGCCATATATGCGTCGTCCAGTCTCGTCGTCGTCCTTCTTTCTTTCAAATAAAGCAGCCACTGCACAGTAGGCCACTGCTAGCTGCACTCGGATGGACGCGAACGTGGCACCGTACCACGTTCCCGTGGATCAGTTGCGTCCCAACGTCCCGTGGATCAGTTGCCTCCCAACAGCGAGAATCCCTATGCTCCAGAGCGTACACTATGGCTGCACTAGCTAGGTACCTCAACCTGCTTTGCGCGTTGCTTCGTGAATCTGGCTGGATACAGCTGCTGCTACTACTCCTCCGGCCATACCCCCGTCAGTACCCACCCACCCCTTTAATTTTAAAGCACGCAGTGCAGTGCAGTGCAGGCTCTTACTTACATTACATGCATATAAACACTAGCCAAAACCACTACAAAATCAATCCTCCCGGCCAGCCTCCTCGCTCCCAAACCGAGCGACAAATAAATCGACAACTAAGCGATCGATCGAGCGAGCAGCAACAGCAACTACCGACCCTGCCTGAAAAGAGAGGAGAGCTAGCTAAGCTGACGGCCGGGCCGGCTATGGAGGAAGAGGGGCAGCAGCAGCACGGGGCTCTCCTGGGCGGTAGCAGTAGGCGCACCGGCGACGGCGAGGAGGACGTCAACGTCGTCGTTGTCGCCGTGGAGGAGAAACAGCAAGAGGTACGTATGGTGTTGTGTGCGTGGGCCTATATTAATATAATATAATACTTCGTTCGCTGATGGATCTCCTAGCTATCAACTGATCGAGGACATTCACGCATCTTCTTCTTGTTCCGTAGGTCGTTGCGGAGCAAGGCGGCCAAGGAGACGACGACGAGGCCGCGGTGGTGGCGGCCTGGGAGAAGGTGGCGGTGGCCTGTAAGGCCGCGGCGGTGGCTTTGAGGAACAACAGGGACGTGGAGGTGGAGGCGGCGGCGATGGTGTGCTCCTGCGGCTGTATCCTGCTGCTCCTCGTCGCCTTGCAGGCCGCCACGGCTCCGTTTCTCCACGAAAAGCCTCCCTCCCTCCGTTTTTTTTTCCTTTGCTTTGTTTGATTTTCTTAAATTTGACAAGTCTGCCAAACTTTTGTACTCTCTCCATCGCAAAAAGAATGCGAAATAAGTTTAAGCAAATCTTTAAAAGAATAATAATACAAGACGACGAAAAAGAGAGAAAAATGGATGTTGAAATAAACAGGTACGCGATCGACGACATTAATCAATCAAACACGCGGACAATATTAGTAACTGGATATTATTCATTACATTACAGCACCCAGTATGTAGTAGTAACTGGAGACTGGAGTACGTACGTACGTACGTACGTACGTACTAGGCAAATACGTATAATTAAATGAGGTAGTAGTACTGGCTAATTAAGCTGATCATATCATATCGCGGAACCCCATTCTCATATCTGAAAGAAATGGATGATGATGCATGACGCGCGGGCGGGCGGGCGCGGCGACGGCGACTTGTTGTGTTGGCGTTCACTGGAGGAGGACGACGAGAAAGAAGGCGACGAGGAGCAGCAGGATACAGCCGCAGGAGCACACCATCGCCGCCGCCTCCACCTCCACGTCCCTGTTGTTCCTCAAAGCCACCGCCGCGGCCTTACAGGCCACCGCCACCTTCTCCCAGGCCGCCACCACCGCGGCCTCGTCGTCGTCTCCTTGGCCGCCTTGCTCCGCAACGACCTACGGAACAAGAAGAAGATGCGTGAATGTCCTCGATCAGTTGATAGCTAGGAGATCCATCAGCGAACGAAGTATTATATTATATTAATATAGGCCCACGCACACAACACCATACGTACCTCTTGCTGTTTCTCCTCCACGGCGACAACGACGACGTTGACGTCCTCCTCGCCGTCGCCGGTGCGCCTACTGCTACCGCCCAGGAGAGCCCCGTGCTGCTGCTGCCCCTCTTCCTCCATAGCCGGCCCGGCCGTCAGCTTAGCTAGCTCTCCTCTCTTTTCAGGCAGGGTCGGTAGTTGCTGTTGCTGCTCGCTCGATCGATCGCTTAGTTGTCGATTTATTTGTCGCTCGGTTTGGGAGCGAGGAGGCTGGCCGGGAGGATTGATTTTGTAGTGGTTTTGGCTAGTGTTTATATGCATGTAATGTAAGTAAGAGCCTGCACTGCACTGCACTGCGTGCTTTAAAATTAAAGGGGTGGGTGGGTACTGACGGGGGTATGGCCGGAGGAGTAGTAGCAGCAGCTGTATCCAGCCAGATTCACGAAGCAACGCGCAAAGCAGGTTGAGGTACCTAGCTAGTGCAGCCATAGTGTACGCTCTGGAGCATAGGGATTCTCGCTGTTGGGAGGCAACTGATCCACGGGACGTTGGGACGCAACTGATCCACGGGAACGTGGTACGGTGCCACGTTCGCGTCCATCCGAGTGCAGCTAGCAGTGGCCTACTGTGCAGTGGCTGCTTTATTTGAAAGAAAGAAGGACGACGACGAGACTGGACGACGCATATATGGCATGGATATCGGAGCAAGGAAATGGGAATTACGTGAGCTGCTTGGTGCGCAGGGACGATGAGCAGAGCTTCGCCATTAATTCTCAGCTAAGCTCACATGCATGCATATATCCACCGCCTCCATCTATGTATCTATCTACTTACTGATGAGAGTCTGAAAGCGATCGTCATCGATGGGTATGCAATGCAGGAATGACTCACGAGTCACGAGAAGGCAGATCGAGGCCTGGACGTGGCCGGCCGGGCCCACGCCACATGCGTCACGTCGATCCATCCATCTCGATCCATCCATCGTGGCTAGCTACTGGCTCTCGCTTGCCTCCGATCCATGGATCCGATGACACGATTGAGAAAGTTTGGTGCAATGCAATGTCCGATCCGTCATATATAGCTAGCTAGCCTAGCGCGGTACGTATGTACATATATCCAGCATGACGTACGGTTAATTAGTTGTCAAGCAAGGCGATCAATACTGACAGCGCGGAATGCATATGCATGAAAGAAGCCGCGCGTGATGATATCACATTGCATGGTATAGTCTTTGAGAAAGGAAGCTAGATATCACATTGCATGGTATAACACATACCGGAACTACAGAAAGAAGCTAGCTGTGCGTGATGATGTTGGCCAAGGTAGGCGACACGTACAGCTCTGGGCATATAGCCACATAGGATTCACACCGCGTATGGCGAGCACAAGACTGTTGCAAGCTGGCTCATGCAAGTACATGACAAATTAAAGGACCGACGACCGGGAGCTAATCTAGAGAGGCGGCAGAGACCAGAGGTGCATGTTGTCACATGCATGCCATATCCCCGTCCATGATTCCTTGTGTGCAGTGTAATCCTTTTCTTTTCACCCGAAAGG
Source organism: Tripidium arundinaceum (assembly GCA_030439765.1). NCBI lineage: Eukaryota > Viridiplantae > Streptophyta > Magnoliopsida > Poales > Poaceae > Tripidium > Tripidium arundinaceum. Next base: position 14,761 of record JAHUYU010002527.1, on the reverse strand, counting down.
GATAATAACATCTTTCTCTTGCTTTTATAAGAGATATATGTTGCTATGACATTTTGTTGCGGGGAGAGTGTTGGAGAGACGGTGGGGTAGTGGGAAGCTGAAGGAGACGCGCGCGACTGATGGTTCATTTTGCAGCTACTATGTGTGAGGGAGACTAACGGTTGAAAGGGAAAGAGAACCACCTCCATGTGGAGGGAACGTGCCATATGATTCAAGAATGGTGATGTGTAGATAGAGGCTACAATTAATGAACGAGATTTGTGTTGTGCGGGATATGATTATTGGAGAGGAGTGTGAGCTGAGTGGGAGAACAATGGTGGAAGATTAACAATGACATTAAGGATGAGAGGAACCAAAACAATAGAATGGATGGCCAAGATTCACAGCATAGCTACTTAAGATCGGACGGCTAAGACAAAAAAAAAATTATGACGTGGCTAGATAGAGGTCCGTCCATCCATGCATGTGCCATATATATGCTTCATCTGAAGTGGATAACGAGCGAATTATTTAATTAAATAATTATTTAATTTGCCTAATTAAATAAGCAAGGACTGCCTGCAGAGAGAGAGAGAGAGCCTAGTTTAATTGATAATTATACTACTAATTAAGCCTTATCCAGTGGAGCCACGCCTATTAGTTACCATACCATCATCGTGCCAAGTCTAGAACAGCATGATACGATACTCCTGTGTACTACTATACTAGTAGCAGACAGTAGTAGTGCTTGCAACGTACAGCTAGCTGGAATGCGGGCATGAATTCTCCAGGCATTTCCATCACATGATGAGGCAGAGCAGAGCCGCCACGATGAAGACGAGAATTCCGACGCCCAACTCCACGACCACGCTGCTGCTACCCGCCTGAGGAGCACCTGCTGGTGCTGCCTCGGCCGCGGCTCCATCTCCAGCGACGGCTACGAGAGGCGCAGGCGGCGCTTCGATCCTCCAAGCCAATCCGATGCCCTTCCAGGCCACGGCTCCGTTTCTCCACGAAACGCCTGCTGCTGCTGCTGCTTGCTCGTTCATCCGAGCTATGGCGTCCGCTGCCGCCTCCTGCAGGTCGTGCCCAGGACCCGCCGCCTCGTCTGCTTCCATTGCTGCTGCAGCCTCATCATCATACGCCGGTGCCTCTTCTTCTCCCTGCTGTTGCCTCCTCCGTTGCAACCTGTTGTACGACGCGCCAACGATCGAACGTGTTCCCGTTTTCCATTCATGTGTATAGGAGTACTTACCAAGCAATGCAACAGGAAGCTAGCTAGGGAGACCAACAAGAAGCAACAAATTAAACAAGGGACCTGTCGTTGTTGTTGCAACAGATGCTCCGTTGCGCCGTACAGGTTGATCATGTCCTCGCGCCTGAACTCCTGTCCGCACCACAGGCACTGCGAACGTGCAAAGACGATCCATCGATCGAGAGACGTCGTCAGTTCCAAGTCCAATCCATCTCAAATCAAACTGGACTGGTAGATAAAGGGAGGCACGAGGCAGAGGCAGAGGCTGCTTTGATCGTTTGGAAGGGGAAGGGGAGGGGGGATTTCCACTGCATTACATTACATTACATACCTTAGCAGCAGCAGGGGTTCCTCTGGCCCTGGATCTGGATCGGGCCAGCCACAGCTCCAGGCAGGATCTGCCATACACATGCCCACACGGGATGCAGCTGCAGCATGCCAAGCATCACAAGTGAAATTTGGCGCTAGTACTGACAAACAAATTTGGTGCTAGTGCCAAAAAAAACCGGTTTTGCTTAAATGCGATTTTTTTAATTAATTTCAGCTAAAGACACTGGCTGACTAAATGCAAATGCAACCAACCAAATTGATCGAGAGATGGAGCAGCAGAGCACAATTTTTTTTCCCCGAGGTAGGGTATAGTAGTAGAGTAGTACACACAGAACACTAAAACCCCCAAGAAGCAAGAACTGGTAGCAACTAGGTATGGTTGGTACCAAATGCGATGCGCGCCGGAGGACGCCCAGGGTTCATGGCACACGCTGCAGATGTTGTTGCCGGTGCCGGGCGGCCTCTCCCTGTCCCTCTCCTCCAGCACGGCTTGCAGATCGCCGTCCGCCCGTCCGGTACTCCGGTCCCTTCCTCTCCTAGGAGGCTAGGACTAGGACTAGGAGACTAGGAGGAAGGCCGGCCGGCCGCGCCCCTGACGCTGAGATCCATGGAGGAGGAGGAGGGCCGCCAAGAGGCTCCACCTCCACGCGGGCGCGATGATGCCGAGGAGGAGCAGGTGGTGGGTGATGAGCGGGAGCCGGGCGCGGATGGCGGCGATCTGCAAGCCGTGCTGGAGGAGAGGGACAGGGAGAGGCCGCCCGGCACCGGCAACAACATCTGCAGCGTGTGCCATGAACCCTGGGCGTCCTCCGGCGCGCATCGCATTTGGTACCAACCATACCTAGTTGCTACCAGTTCTTGCTTCTTGGGGGTTTTAGTGTTCTGTGTGTACTACTCTACTACTATACCCTACCTCGGGGAAAAAAAATTGTGCTCTGCTGCTCCATCTCTCGATCAATTTGGTTGGTTGCATTTGCATTTAGTCAGCCAGTGTCTTTAGCTGAAATTAATTAAAAAAATCGCATTAAGCAAAACCGGTTTTTTTTGGCACTAGCACCAAATTTGTTTGTCAGTACTAGCGCCAAATTTCACTTGTGATGCTTGGCATGCTGCAGCTGCATCCCGTGTGGGCATGTGTATGGCAGATCCTGCCTGGAGCTGTGGCTGGCCCGATCCAGATCCAGGGCCAGAGGAACCCCTGCTGCTGCTAAGGTATGTAATGTAATGTAATGCAGTGGAAATCCCCCCTCCCCTTCCCCTTCCAAACGATCAAAGCAGCCTCTGCCTCTGCCTCGTGCCTCCCTTTATCTACCAGTCCAGTTTGATTTGAGATGGATTGGACTTGGAACTGACGACGTCTCTCGATCGATGGATCGTCTTTGCACGTTCGCAGTGCCTGTGGTGCGGACAGGAGTTCAGGCGCGAGGACATGATCAACCTGTACGGCGCAACGGAGCATCTGTTGCAACAACAACGACAGGTCCCTTGTTTAATTTGTTGCTTCTTGTTGGTCTCCCTAGCTAGCTTCCTGTTGCATTGCTTGGTAAGTACTCCTATACACATGAATGGAAAACGGGAACACGTTCGATCGTTGGCGCGTCGTACAACAGGTTGCAACGGAGGAGGAGCAACAGCAGGGAGAAGAAGAGGCACCGGCGTATGATGATGAGGCTGCAGCAGCAATGGAAGCAGACGAGGCGGCGGGTCCTGGGCACGACCTGCAGGAGGCGGCAGCGGACGCCATAGCTCGGATGAACGAGCAAGCAGCAGCAGCAGCAGGCGTTTCGTGGAGAAACGGAGCCGTGGCCTGGAAGGGCATCGGATTGGCTTGGAGGATCGAAGCGCCGCCTGCGCCTCTCGTAGCCGTCGCTGGAGATGGAGCCGCGGCCGAGGCAGCACCAGCAGGTGCTCCTCAGGCGGGTAGCAGCAGCGTGGTCGTGGAGTTGGGCGTCGGAATTCTCGTCTTCATCGTGGCGGCTCTGCTCTGCCTCATCATGTGATGGAAATGCCTGGAGAATTCATGCCCGCATCCAGCTAGCTGTACGTTGCAAGCACTACTACTGTCTGCTACTAGTATAGTAGTACACAGGAGTATCGTATCATGCTGTTCTAGACTTGGCACGATGATGGTATGGTAACTAATAGGCGTGGCTCCACTGGATAAGGCTTAATTAGTAGTATAATTATCAATTAAACTAGGCTCTCTCTCTCTCTCTGCAGGCAGTCCTTGCTTATTTAATTAGGCAAATTAAATAATTATTTAATTAAATAATTCGCTCGTTATCCACTTCAGATGAAGCATATATATGGCACATGCATGGATGGACGGACCTCTATCTAGCCACGTCATAATTTTTTTTTTGTCTTAGCCGTCCGATCTTAAGTAGCTATGCTGTGAATCTTGGCCATCCATTCTATTGTTTTGGTTCCTCTCATCCTTAATGTCATTGTTAATCTTCCACCATTGTTCTCCCACTCAGCTCACACTCCTCTCCAATAATCATATCCCGCACAACACAAATCTCGTTCATTAATTGTAGCCTCTATCTACACATCACCATTCTTGAATCATATGGCACGTTCCCTCCACATGGAGGTGGTTCTCTTTCCCTTTCAACCGTTAGTCTCCCTCACACATAGTAGCTGCAAAATGAACCATCAGTCGCGCGCGTCTCCTTCAGCTTCCCACTACCCCACCGTCTCTCCAACACTCTCCCCGCAACAAAATGTCATAGCAACATATATCTCTTATAAAAGCAAGAGAAAGATGTTATTATCCCTTTCGGGTGAAAAGAAAAGGATTACACTGCACACAAGGAATCATGGACGGGGATATGGCATGCATGTGACAACATGCACCTCTGGTCTCTGCCGCCTCTCTAGATTAGCTCCCGGTCGTCGGTCCTTTAATTTGTCATGTACTTGCATGAGCCAGCTTGCAACAGTCTTGTGCTCGCCATACGCGGTGTGAATCCTATGTGGCTATATGCCCAGAGCTGTACGTGTCGCCTACCTTGGCCAACATCATCACGCACAGCTAGCTTCTTTCTGTAGTTCCGGTATGTGTTATACCATGCAATGTGATATCTAGCTTCCTTTCTCAAAGACTATACCATGCAATGTGATATCATCACGCGCGGCTTCTTTCATGCATATGCATTCCGCGCTGTCAGTATTGATCGCCTTGCTTGACAACTAATTAACCGTACGTCATGCTGGATATATGTACATACGTACCGCGCTAGGCTAGCTAGCTATATATGACGGATCGGACATTGCATTGCACCAAACTTTCTCAATCGTGTCATCGGATCCATGGATCGGAGGCAAGCGAGAGCCAGTAGCTAGCCACGATGGATGGATCGAGATGGATGGATCGACGTGACGCATGTGGCGTGGGCCCGGCCGGCCACGTCCAGGCCTCGATCTGCCTTCTCGTGACTCGTGAGTCATTCCTGCATTGCATACCCATCGATGACGATCGCTTTCAGACTCTCATCAGTAAGTAGATAGATACATAGATGGAGGCGGTGGATATATGCATGCATGTGAGCTTAGCTGAGAATTAATGGTGGAAGATTAACAATGACATTAAGGATGAGAGGAACCAAAACAATAGAATGGATGGCCAAGATTCACAGCATAGCTACTTAAGATCGGACGGCTAAGACAAAAAAAAAATTATGACGTGGCTAGATAGAGGTCCGTCCATCCATGCATGTGCCATATATATGCTTCATCTGAAGTGGATAACGAGCGAATTATTTAATTAAATAATTATTTAATTTGCCTAATTAAATAAGCAAGGACTGCCTGCAGAGAGAGAGAGAGAGCCTAGTTTAATTGATAATTATACTACTAATTAAGCCTTATCCAGTGGAGCCACGCCTATTAGTTACCATACCATCATCGTGCCAAGTCTAGAACAGCATGATACGATACTCCTGTGTACTACTATACTAGTAGCAGACAGTAGTAGTGCTTGCAACGTACAGCTAGCTGGATGCGGGCATGAATTCTCCAGGCATTTCCATCACATGATGAGGCAGAGCAGAGCCGCCACGATGAAGACGAGAATTCCGACGCCCAACTCCACGACCACGCTGCTGCTACCCGCCTGAGGAGCACCTGCTGGTGCTGCCTCGGCCGCGGCTCCATCTCCAGCGACGGCTACGAGAGGCGCAGGCGGCGCTTCGATCCTCCAAGCCAATCCGATGCCCTTCCAGGCCACGGCTCCGTTTCTCCACGAAACGCCTGCTGCTGCTGCTGCTTGCTCGTTCATCCGAGCTATGGCGTCCGCTGCCGCCTCCTGCAGGTCGTGCCCAGGACCCGCCGCCTCGTCTGCTTCCATTGCTGCTGCAGCCTCATCATCATACGCCGGTGCCTCTTCTTCTCCCTGCTGTTGCTCCTCCTCCGTTGCAACCTGTTGTACGACGCGCCAACGATCGAACGTGTTCCCGTTTTCCATTCATGTGTATAGGAGTACTTACCAAGCAATGCAACAGGAAGCTAGCTAGGGAGACCAACAAGAAGCAACAAATTAAACAAGGGACCTGTCGTTGTTGTTGCAACAGATGCTCCGTTGCGCCGTACAGGTTGATCATGTCCTCGCGCCTGAACTCCTGTCCGCACCACAGGCACTGCGAACGTGCAAAGACGATCCATCGATCGAGAGACGTCGTCAGTTCCAAGTCCAATCCATCTCAAATCAAACTGGACTGGTAGATAAAGGGAGGCACGAGGCAGAGGCAGAGGCTGCTTTGATCGTTTGGAAGGGGAAGGGGAGGGGGGATTTCCACTGCATTACATTACATTACATACCTTAGCAGCAGCAGGGGTTCCTCTGGCCCTGGATCTGGATCGGGCCAGCCACAGCTCCAGGCGGGATCTGCCATACACATGCCCACACGGGATGCAGCTGCAGCATGCCAAGCATCACAAGTGAAATTTGGCGCTAGTACTGACAAACAAATTTGGTGCTAGTGCCAAAAAAAACCGGTTTTGCTTAAATGCGATTTTTTTAATTAATTTCAGCTAAAGACACTGGCTGACTAAATGCAAATGCAACCAACCAAATTGATCGAGAGATGGAGCAGCAGAGCACAATTTTTTTTCCCCGAGGTAGGGTATAGTAGTAGAGTAGTACACACAGAACACTAAAACCCCCAAGAAGCAAGAACTGGTAGCAACTAGGTATGGTTGGTACCAAATGCGATGCGCGCCGGAGGACGCCCAGGGTTCATGGCACACGCTGCAGATGTTGTTGCCGGTGCCGGGCGGCCTCTCCCTGTCCCTCTCCTCCAGCACGGCTTGCAGATCGCCGCCATCCGCGCCCGGCTCCCGCTCATCACCCACCACCTGCTCCTCCTCGGCATCATCGCGCCCGCGTGGAGGTGGAGCCTCTTGGCGGCCCTCCTCCTCCTCCATGGATCTCAGCGTCAGGGGCGCGGCCGGCCGGCCTTCCTCCTAGTCTCCTAGTCCTAGTCCTAGCCTCCTAGGAGAGGAAGGGACCGGAGTACCGGACGGGCGGACGGCGAAACACAAACAAACACCGAGGAGAGGACGGGAGCACTGGAGACTCGATGGAAGACTGGACTGCAAAGCAAAAGCAAGCAACCGAGTGGAACCAACAAAAAAAAAAGATTCCTTGAGTGATCCACTTTGTCTGTTCGACTCTCTAAACAAAACTGGGCCTAATTACTTCCAAGACAATTTCAATTGCGCCAATACAATCCATCCCTACTGTGGTTTGTCCTCTCTTTTTCCCCTTATTACAAAAAGTTGAGTTTTGAACTCAAATTTTATGATCTAGGACATAATGTCCTGTATTATATTCGAGAAATGATTAACACTTCTCCATGATTATTTCCATAGATTTGGAGCATCTAATACTAGATTCAGCTTTGGAGATACATGAAAATGATGACCGACTGATTGACCGAGGCAGGCTAGTAGCTGAAAGAGCTACTCCCTCTATCGCTCAATAAATAGATTTCTAGACTTATTGTAAGTTAAACTTTTTGAACTTTAGCTAAATTTCTAGAAAAATCCCATCAAGATTTATGTCAAATTAGTATCATTAGATATACCATAGAATATATTTTTATAATGTGCTCATTTTATGTCATAGATGTTGTTACTCTTTTCTATAAAATTAGCCAAATTTAAGATAGTTTGACTTGCATGGATTTTATAAAGAATTGATTTATTTAGGTGTACTAGTGAATAATGAGGCAAAGAGAGAGATTGGTTAGGCCACTTAAAGCTGTTCTCACGTGCATACTAGCGAGCAACAGGGGAATTTCCCTTGCTGGTAAAACAGCTAGCTAGGCGTACGTTTTGAACACAATGTACAGCTGGCCAATAATGGATTAGCATACCACAAGCCATTTCCTTTAAAAAAACAAATTCCATGGAGCTAGTATTGGCCATATGGATGCTAGCTAGTGCGTGTTTGGATCACCCGGACTAAACTTTAGTCCGGGTCACATCAAGCGTTTGGATGCTATTTAGGATGATTAAACACAGACTAATTACAAAACTAATTACACAGATGGAGGCTAATTTGCTAGACGAATCTATTGAGCCTAATTAGTTCATGATTTGCTCATATAATGCTACAGTAAACATTTGCTAATCATGGATTAATTAGGCTCATTAGATTCGTCTCGCGAATTAGCCACGGATTATGTAATTAGTTTTATAATTAACTCATATTTAGTCCTCTTAATTTACATCTAAATATGGACTAAACTTTAGGCCTAAAGATCCAAACGCGCCCCTAGTTGTCTAACTTCTTGTACAAGATTCCATGAGCACAGTAAAAAGGAGCCGAGGTCACAGTTGTTCAAGCCCATACCGTAAGTGTGTGAAAACATTAAGACCCTGTTTGATACAAAGTATTTTTAAAGTATTAGAGAAATACTATAGTTTTACAAAATACTTAGGTTTTTCTAAAAGCTACTACGTGTTTGGATACTAGTCTCTAAAACCATGATTTTGTCAAAACTGTAGTCTTTTAGAAACTCCAAACATGATCTCATTTTTCGAAACCACTGCTTTGTGTCCCTTTCGCTTACATGCCCTAAAAAGACCCTGTGTGGATGTAAAGTGTTTTTAAAGTGTCGAAGAAATATTATGGTTTTATAAGTTACTGTGGTTTTCAAAAGCTACTGGATGGTTGGACACCATGAATCTTGTAGTCTCCAAAATCATAGTTTTGTCAATATTGTAGTCTGTTTGGAGTTTTATAATACTACAGTTTTAGAAAAGAGTTTTTTGTCTGTAGGACACCACTAAAGCATGGTTTTGTGCCAAGCACACTACATTGTTTATTTTAGGCTGCTCGACACCGGAAACATGAGGCATTTGTACGCTGCACACCACCACCATTAAAAAATGTTTTCCTGGTCTGAGAAAGGAGACAGTGCCACATGAAAGACCAAAATGACCTTGTTTAAAATGGAGGCAGATTCTGGACGCCAGCCCCATCCCATGAAACTCTTCACATATTGGGTACAACATCAAATGACACTATTTAAACACCGCATCAAATAGAGAATAAGAAACAAAGTTTAATTAAGATAGCATAGACTAACAAGTGCATGGCCTCACAAGTGAAAGCACAACTTAATAACTTGTCACAAACTAAAGTCTTCTCTATGTGAGCAGCATGTCAGAGGTGAAAAAAAACTTAACATATCACAAGTTTACATCAATTTGGCATGTCAAAATGCTTCCTCCAGTTTTCTTGGGCACTCATGCACATATATTAGATCTGCATGAGATGGTCTAGTGCCATTGTACCATGCACCTCGGCTTCCTCCATTGCAAGTCTCCTAGCTTGGCTGCAAAAAATGGCAAGGATTAGGAAAAATGTTAGTGTGAATCTCATCAAGTTTGGTTGGTGGTATTAGTTAAATGAAAAATACTTACTGCCTAGTCAGTGCTCCAGGACTACGGTTAAGGTTCTTTTGGCATGCGCTTGAAGGTGCCTGTGGTGCGGACAGGAGTTCAGGCGCGAGGACATGATCAACCTGTACGGCGCAACGGAGCATCTGTTGCAACAACAACGACAGGTCCCTTGTTTAATTTGTTGCTTCTTGTTGGTCTCCCTAGCTAGCTTCCTGTTGCATTGCTTGGTAAGTACTCCTATACACATGAATGGAAAACGGGAACACGTTCGATCGTTGGCGCGTCGTACAACAGGTTGCAACGGAGGAGGAGCAACAGCAGGGAGAAGAAGAGGCACCGGCGTATGATGATGAGGCTGCAGCAGCAATGGAAGCAGACGAGGCGGCGGGTCCTGGGCACGACCTGCAGGAGGCGGCAGCGGACGCCATAGCTCGGATGAACGAGCAAGCAGCAGCAGCAGCAGGCGTTTCGTGGAGAAACGGAGCCGTGGCCTGGAAGGGCATCGGATTGGCTTGGAGGATCGAAGCGCCGCCTGCGCCTCTCGTAGCCGTCGCTGGAGATGGAGCCGCGGCCGAGGCAGCACCAGCAGGTGCTCCTCAGGCGGGTAGCAGCAGCGTGGTCGTGGAGTTGGGCGTCGGAATTCTCGTCTTCATCGTGGCGGCTCTGCTCTGCCTCATCATGTGATGGAAATGCCTGGAGAATTCATGCCCGCATCCAGCTAGCTGTACGTTGCAAGCACTACTACTGTCTGCTACTAGTATAGTAGTACACAGGAGTATCGTATCATGCTGTTCTAGACTTGGCACGATGATGGTATGGTAACTAATAGGCGTGGCTCCACTGGATAAGGCTTAATTAGTAGTATAATTATCAATTAAACTAGGCTCTCTCTCTCTCTCTGCAGGCAGTCCTTGCTTATTTAATTAGGCAAATTAAATAATTATTTAATTAAATAATTCGCTCGTTATCCACTTCAGATGAAGCATATATATGGCACATGCATGGATGGACGGACCTCTATCTAGCCACGTCATAATTTTTTTTTTGTCTTAGCCGTCCGATCTTAAGTAGCTATGCTGTGAATCTTGGCCATCCATTCTATTGTTTTGGTTCCTCTCATCCTTAATGTCATTGTTAATCTTCCACCATTGTTCTCCCACTCAGCTCACACTCCTCTCCAATAATCATATCCCGCACAACACAAATCTCGTTCATTAATTGTAGCCTCTATCTACACATCACCATTCTTGAATCATATGGCACGTTCCCTCCACATGGAGGTGGTTCTCTTTCCCTTTCAACCGTTAGTCTCCCTCACACATAGTAGCTGCAAAATGAACCATCAGTCGCGCGCGTCTCCTTCAGCTTCCCACTACCCCACCGTCTCTCCAACACTCTCCCCGCAACAAAATGTCATAGCAACATATATCTCTTATAAAAGCAAGAGAAAGATGTTATTATCCCTTTCGGGTGAAAAGAAAAGGATTACACTGCACACAAGGAATCATGGACGGGGATATGGCATGCATGTGACAACATGCACCTCTGGTCTCTGCCGCCTCTCTAGATTAGCTCCCGGTCGTCGGTCCTTTAATTTGTCATGTACTTGCATGAGCCAGCTTGCAACAGTCTTGTGCTCGCCATACGCGGTGTGAATCCTATGTGGCTATATGCCCAGAGCTGTACGTGTCGCCTACCTTGGCCAACATCATCACGCACAGCTAGCTTCTTTCTGTAGTTCCGGTATGTGTTATACCATGCAATGTGATATCTAGCTTCCTTTCTCAAAGACTATACCATGCAATGTGATATCATCACGCGCGGCTTCTTTCATGCATATGCATTCCGCGCTGTCAGTATTGATCGCCTTGCTTGACAACTAATTAACCGTACGTCATGCTGGATATATGTACATACGTACCGCGCTAGGCTAGCTAGCTATATATGACGGATCGGACATTGCATTGCACCAAACTTTCTCAATCGTGTCATCGGATCCATGGATCGGAGGCAAGCGAGAGCCAGTAGCTAGCCACGATGGATGGATCGAGATGGATGGATCGACGTGACGCATGTGGCGTGGGCCCGGCCGGCCACGTCCAGGCCTCGATCTGCCTTCTCGTGACTCGTGAGTCATTCCTGCATTGCATACCCATCGATGACGATCGCTTTCAGACTCTCATCAGTAAGTAGATAGATACATAGATGGAGGCGGTGGAAGATTAACAATGACATTAAGGATGAGAGGAACCAAAACAATAGAATGGATGGCCAAGATTCACAGCATAGCTACTTAAGATCGGACGGCTAAGACAAAAAAAAAATTATGACGTGGCTAGATAGAGGTCCGTCCATCCATGCATGTGCCATATATATGCTTCATCTGAAGTGGATAACGAGCGAATTATTTAATTAAATAATTATTTAATTTGCCTAATTAAATAAGCAAGGACTGCCTGCAGAGAGAGAGAGAGAGCCTAGTTTAATTGATAATTATACTACTAATTAAGCCTTATCCAGTGGAGCCACGCCTATTAGTTACCATACCATCATCGTGCCAAGTCTAGAACAGCATGATACGATACTCCTGTGTACTACTATACTAGTAGCAGACAGTAGTAGTGCTTGCAACGTACAGCTAGCTGGATGCGGGCATGAATTCTCCAGGCATTTCCATCACATGATGAGGCAGAGCAGAGCCGCCACGATGAAGACGAGAATTCCGACGCCCAACTCCACGACCACGCTGCTGCTACCCGCCTGAGGAGCACCTGCTGGTGCTGCCTCGGCCGCGGCTCCATCTCCAGCGACGGCTACGAGAGGCGCAGGCGGCGCTTCGATCCTCCAAGCCAATCCGATGCCCTTCCAGGCCACGGCTCCGTTTCTCCACGAAACGCCTGCTGCTGCTGCTGCTTGCTCGTTCATCCGAGCTATGGCGTCCGCTGCCGCCTCCTGCAGGTCGTGCCCAGGACCCGCCGCCTCGTCTGCTTCCATTGCTGCTGCAGCCTCATCATCATACGCCGGTGCCTCTTCTTCTCCCTGCTGTTGCTCCTCCTCCGTTGCAACCTGTTGTACGACGCGCCAACGATCGAACGTGTTCCCGTTTTCCATTCATGTGTATAGGAGTACTTACCAAGCAATGCAACAGGAAGCTAGCTAGGGAGACCAACAAGAAGCAACAAATTAAACAAGGGACCTGTCGTTGTTGTTGCAACAGATGCTCCGTTGCGCCGTACAGGTTGATCATGTCCTCGCGCCTGAACTCCTGTCCGCACCACAGGCACCTTCAAGCGCATGCCAAAAGAACCTTAACCGTAGTCCTGGAGCACTGACTAGGCAGTAAGTATTTTTCATTTAACTAATACCACCAACCAAACTTGATGAGATTCACACTAACATTTTTCCTAATCCTTGCCATTTTTTGCAGCCAAGCTAGGAGACTTGCAATGGAGGAAGCCGAGGTGCATGGTACAATGGCACTAGACCATCTCATGCAGATCTAATATATGTGCATGAGTGCCCAAGAAAACTGGAGGAAGCATTTTGACATGCCAAATTGATGTAAACTTGTGATATGTTAAGTTTTTTTTCACCTCTGACATGCTGCTCACATAGAGAAGACTTTAGTTTGTGACAAGTTATTAAGTTGTGCTTTCACTTGTGAGGCCATGCACTTGTTAGTCTATGCTATCTTAATTAAACTTTGTTTCTTATTCTCTATTTGATGCGGTGTTTAAATAGTGTCATTTGATGTTGTACCCAATATGTGAAGAGTTTCATGGGATGGGGCTGGCGTCCAGAATCTGCCTCCATTTTAAACAAGGTCATTTTGGTCTTTCATGTGGCACTGTCTCCTTTCTCAGACCAGGAAAACATTTTTTAATGGTGGTGGTGTGCAGCGTACAAATGCCTCATGTTTCCGGTGTCGAGCAGCCTAAAATAAACAATGTAGTGTGCTTGGCACAAAACCATGCTTTAGTGGTGTCCTACAGACAAAAAACTCTTTTCTAAAACTGTAGTATTATAAAACTCCAAACAGACTACAATATTGACAAAACTATGATTTTGGAGACTACAAGATTCATGGTGTCCAACCATCCAGTAGCTTTTGAAAACCACAGTAACTTATAAAACCATAATATTTCTTCGACACTTTAAAAACACTTTACATCCACACAGGGTCTTTTTAGGGCATGTAAGCGAAAGGGACACAAAGCAGTGGTTTCGAAAAATGAGATCATGTTTGGAGTTTCTAAAAGACTACAGTTTTGACAAAATCATGGTTTTAGAGACTAGTATCCAAACACGTAGTAGCTTTTAGAAAAACCTAAGTATTTTGTAAAACTATAGTATTTCTCTAATACTTTAAAAATACTTTGTATCAAACAGGGTCTTAATGTTTTCACACACTTACGGTATGGGCTTGAACAACTGTGACCTCGGCTCCTTTTTACTGTGCTCATGGAATCTTGTACAAGAAGTTAGACAACTAGGGGCGCGTTTGGATCTTTAGGCCTAAAGTTTAGTCCATATTTAGATGTAAATTAAGAGGACTAAATATGAGTTAATTATAAAACTAATTACATAATCCGTGGCTAATTCGCGAGACGAATCTAATGAGCCTAATTAATCCATGATTAGCAAATGTTTACTGTAGCATTATATGAGCAAATCATGAACTAATTAGGCTCAATAGATTCGTCTAGCAAATTAGCCTCCATCTGTGTAATTAGTTTTGTAATTAGTCTGTGTTTAATCATCCTAAATAGCATCCAAACGCTTGATGTGACCCGGACTAAAGTTTAGTCCGGGTGATCCAAACACGCACTAGCTAGCATCCATATGGCCAATACTAGCTCCATGGAATTTGTTTTTTTAAAGGAAATGGCTTGTGGTATGCTAATCCATTATTGGCCAGCTGTACATTGTGTTCAAAACGTACGCCTAGCTAGCTGTTTTACCAGCAAGGGAAATTCCCCTGTTGCTCGCTAGTATGCACGTGAGAACAGCTTTAAGTGGCCTAACCAATCTCTCTCTTTGCCTCATTATTCACTAGTACACCTAAATAAATCAATTCTTTATAAAATCCATGCAAGTCAAACTATCTTAAATTTGGCTAATTTTATAGAAAAGAGTAACAACATCTATGACATAAAATGAGCACATTATAAAAATATATTCTATGGTATATCTAATGATACTAATTTGACATAAATCTTGATGGGATTTTTCTAGAAATTTAGCTAAAGTTCAAAAAGTTTAACTTACAATAAGTCTAGAAAT
>JAHUYU010001731.1:0-15296 GCA_030439765.1 Tripidium arundinaceum | reverse complement strand
TTTGCAGCTTGATGTAAGGTTGGAAAGTTTGGATGTGTTTGTGGCGGTATCCGAACGTCCAAAGTCCAGTGTATGTATGCTGGCAACTTGGTTGTAATGGACGCGATGTGTGTGCTTTAAGTAATATAATTAGTGATGTTGTGTTAATTGGAATGACTTATTGTGCCCCTGTTTTATTGTATGAATTTATTCTCTCTAGTGAATTCAGTTCGACATGATTTTTCATTCGGTCGCAATTCCTACAACATCACTAATTATATTACTTAAAGCACACACATCGCGTCCATTACAACCAAGTTGCCAGCATACATACACTGGACTTTGGACGTTCGGATACCGCCACAAACACATCCAAACTTTCCAACCTTACATCAAGCTTTAGTCTTTCTACTCATTATTACATGTCCAAAGTGCTAACAAGCAAAAGACCATGCAAACGGAACCTAGTAGCTAGTGCAACAACTACTAGCCTACTCATCGTGATCGCTATCTAGGTCAGAGACGTTGGCATTGTCGCCGACTGCAGCGTCGTCGTGCTCCTCAGCTGGCGCCACGGGCTCTTCAGGATCTTCGTCTGCATCCAAATCCATCTCTGCTGCGCCAGGAAGGTCATAAGGGTTAAGCTGATTGTTCAGCCGATGGACCTCTTCAAGCAAGTTATCGTTGTACTCTTCGGCATCAGCCAGCCGCTGCTCGAGCTCAAACTGTCTAGCTCTCAACACATTCTCTGCGGACTAGGCTTCATTCCTCTGATGGAGCACATGAGCCAACATGCTCTCAGCATTCCTGTGGGTGGTGGTCAGTTGCCCAAGCTGCTCTCTCAGGGCACGTACATCTCCCTCAAAAATCACAGTCCTCTGAGTGGCCTGATCTCTCTGACGAGTCAACTGAGCCATCTCAGCAGTGAGCCTCTCAATCTCGGTGTCGTGATCTCTCTGAAGCTGACGGCGGTCATCGCGAGCCTGACCAAGAGCACTAGAAACACGTCTCAGACTACCTTCCACTCCATCGAAGGCCCTCATCACTGCGAACATGGCACTCATAGCGGGGTTGTCACTGTTCTGTGCCTCTGCTGCGCTAATCTCTAGAGATCTGCCCCTGGCTTGCTGCCACGAGTCAGTGGAGGGGTTGCCCCTCGGAAAGACTCCCACTATAGTTGCTGCCAACTCCTGAGGAAAACGATCCATGATATCTCTCAAGATTCCAAAGGCTGCCCTCTCAGCGGCTTCTTCAGGGGTCCTGCCAGTTGACTCAAAACGCCAACCGGTCCACTCAGAACCATCACCTCGGGGACGAACTACTGCTTCCACAGTCACCAAAAGTCCTTCACCCAACCGCTCATTTGACCAAAAATATCGGGGCTCCATCCCATCATGATAGCCTACATAGCTGAGCACTCTCCACAAGAGTGTAGGCATCCCAAACTCTCCAAGAAAAGTGTGACGCTGGCGAGTGCGCGGAGCAAGCTGATGACGGGGAGCTCTGCCGGTGGACTTGCGAGCGGTCTGCTTGGTACGTGCCATCTGTAGCAAAAATTTTATTGCCGTGGTGAGAACAGATTTTTAAGTTGGCATTTTTATCAAAATGAGATAATCAACTTATAAGGGGAGGAACAATGCCATGAATGAAATGCACACATGATGCATGCACGTTCCGTACGTCCTCACAAACTTAGAAAACTAATGACTACTAACAGAATAAACGGTGGCATACAACGATCTCTTGTAACGTAACTAACACGTACTACTCGAAAGCGTTGTTATGTACCTGCAGAAAGGAAATCACTTCAGCCCAAACCTCCCAGTATGAAAACATGCAGAAAGCAGTAAAGTAAGTTACTCGCTCTACACGCATCCCCAGATACGAGTATAACGGTAACAACTACCCGAATCGTCGTCCTATTGACGGCATCGTCACTGCATGACGGAATTCCCCACAATTTGGATACCCTCATACGAACATGCGCAGGGTACGTAAGTATTTTGGTATCACATAAGCACTCCCCTAGATCGGCAGTGTATCCGACCATGCACTCACAACTCTCACTTACCAAGGCGTAGAGGTAAAGGATCCATACATTACCACTCAAGTGAATGGCACTCATACCATAGCACGCCGTATGAGCGACGAAATTTAAAATATGATGCAAACCCCCAAGTTAGTACTTAATTAAGCCACCTAAAGTCCTTATCGGGCATAAATGATATGACCACTGGCACACTTTTAAGTTCAAAAGCTTATTTGAAAACACAGTTTTATTTTAAATACTCGTGTGAACAGTAGCATGCTAAACCATGCTCCGATACCAGCTGTAACGGATCAACGTAATTATACGAAATTAAGTAAGAAAATCTTCCACCGAGGGCGGTTAATTTAACAAACTTTAGCCCGTATAACCCGAGATTCCGTGAAATCACGAAGGATTTCAAAACCACTAGCATACAACCAAGATCGTACTGATTTAGCAGCCACAATTCACACGATACATAAATCTGATCATAAAGGTAAGATACATCGGAGTTCGGAAATAAAAGTTTGTTAAATTAACCGCCTCGGTGGAAGATTTTCTTACTTAATTTCGTATAATTACGTTGATCCGTTACAGCTGGTATCGGAGCATGGTTTAGCATGCTACTGTTCACACGAGTATTTAAAAATAAAACTGTGTTTTCAAATAAGCTTTTGAACTTAAAAGTGTGCCAGTGGTCATATCATTTATGCCCGATAAGGACTTTAGGTGGCTTAATTAAGTACTAACTTGGGGGTTTGCATCATATTTTAAATTTCGTCGCTCATACGGCGTGCTATGGTATGAGTGCCATTCACTTGAGTGGTAATGTATGGATCCTTTACCTCTACGCCTTGGTAAGTGAGAGTTGTGAGTGCATGGTCGGATACACTGCCGATCTAGGGGAGTGCTTATGTGATACCAAAATACTTACGTACCCTGCGCATGTTCGTATGAGGGTATCCAAATTGTGGGGAATTCCGTCATGCAGTGGACGATGCCGTCAATAGGACGACGATTCGGGTAGTTGTTACCGTTATACTCGTATCTGGGGATGCGTGTAGAGCGAGTAACTTACTTTACTGCTTTCTGCATGTTTTCATACTGGGAGGTTTGGGCTGAAGTGATTTCCTTTCTGCAGGTACATAACAACGCTTTCGAGTAGTACGTGTTAGTTACGTTACAAGAGATCGTTGTATGCACCGTTTATTCTGTTAGTAGTCATTAGTTTTCTAAGTTTGTGAGGACGTACGGAACGTGCATGCATCATGTGTGCATTTCATTCATGGCATTGTTCCTCCCCTTATAAGTTGATTATCTCATTTTGATAAAAATGCCAACTTAAAAATCTGTTCTCACCACGGCAATAAAATTTTTGCTACAGATGGCACGTACCAAGCAGACCGCTCGCAAGTCCACCGGCAGAGCTCCCCGTCATCAGCTTGCTCCGCGCACTCGCCAGCGTCACACTTTTCTTGGAGAGTTTGGGATGCCTACACTCTTGTGGAGAGTGCTCAGCTATGTAGGCTATCATGATGGGATGGAGCCCCGATATTTTTGGTCAAATGAGCGGTTGGGTGAAGGACTTTTGGTGACTGTGGAAGCAGTAGTTCGTCCCCGAGGTGATGGTTCTGAGTGGACCGGTTGGCGTTTTGAGTCAACTGGCAGGACCCCTGAAGAAGCCGCTGAGAGGGCAGCCTTTGGAATCTTGAGAGATATCATGGATCGTTTTCCTCAGGAGTTGGCAGCAACTATAGTGGGAGTCTTTCCGAGGGGCAACCCCTCCACTGACTCGTGGCAGCAAGCCAGGGGCAGATCTCTAGAGATTAGCGCAGCAGAGGCACAGAACAGTGACAACCCCGCTATGAGTGCCATGTTCGCAGTGATGAGGGCCTTCGATGGAGTGGAAGGTAGTCTGAGACGTGTTTCTAGTGCTCTTGGTCAGGCTCGCGATGACCGCCGTCAGCTTCAGAGAGATCACGACACCGAGATTGAGAGGCTCACTGCTGAGATGGCTCAGTTGACTCGTCAGAGAGATCAGGCCACTCAGAGGACTGTGATTTTTGAGGGAGATGTACGTGCCCTGAGAGAGCAGCTTGGGCAACTGACCACCACCCACAGGAATGCTGAGAGCATGTTGGCTCATGTGCTCCATCAGAGGAATGAAGCCTAGTCCGCAGAGAATGTGTTGAGAGCTAGACAGTTTGAGCTCGAGCAGCGGCTGGCTGATGCCGAAGAGTACAACGATAACTTGCTTGAAGAGGTCCATCGGCTGAACAATCAGCTTAACCCTTATGACCTTCCTGGCGCAGCAGAGATGGATTTGGATGCAGACGAAGATCCTGAAGAGCCCGTGGCGCCAGCTGAGGAGCACGACGACGCTGCAGTCGGCGACAATGCCAACGTCTCTGACCTAGATAGCGATCACGATGAGTAGGCTAGTAGTTGTTGCACTAGCTACTAGGTTCCGTTTGCATGGTCTTTTGCTTGTTAGCACTTTGGACATGTAATAATGAGTAGAAAGACTAAAGCTTGATGTAAGGTTGGAAAGTTTGGATGTGTTTGTGGCGGTATCCGAACGTCCAAAGTCCAGTGTATGTATGCTGGCAACTTGGTTGTAATGGACGCGATGTGTGTGCTTTAAGTAATATAATTAGTGATGTTGTGTTAATTGGAATGACTTATTGTGCCCCTGTTTTATTGTATGAATTTATTCTCTCTAGTGAATTCAGTTCGACATGATTTTTCATTCGGTCGCAATTCCTACAACATCACTAATTATATTACTTAAAGCACACACATCGCGTCCATTACAACCAAGTTGCCAGCATACATACACTGGACTTTGGACGTTCGGATACCGCCACAAACACATCCAAACTTTCCAACCTTACATCAAGCTTTAGTCTTTCTACTCATTATTACATGTCCAAAGTGCTAACAAGCAAAAGACCATGCAAACGGAACCTAGTAGCTAGTGCAACAACTACTAGCCTACTCATCGTGATCGCTATCTAGGTCAGAGACGTTGGCATTGTCGCCGACTGCAGCGTCGTCGTGCTCCTCAGCTGGCGCCACGGGCTCTTCAGGATCTTCGTCTGCATCCAAATCCATCTCTGCTGCGCCAGGAAGGTCATAAGGGTTAAGCTGATTGTTCAGCCGATGGACCTCTTCAAGCAAGTTATCGTTGTACTCTTCGGCATCAGCCAGCCGCTGCTCGAGCTCAAACTGTCTAGCTCTCAACACATTCTCTGCGGACTAGGCTTCATTCCTCTGATGGAGCACATGAGCCAACATGCTCTCAGCATTCCTGTGGGTGGTGGTCAGTTGCCCAAGCTGCTCTCTCAGGGCACGTACATCTCCCTCAAAAATCACAGTCCTCTGAGTGGCCTGATCTCTCTGACGAGTCAACTGAGCCATCTCAGCAGTGAGCCTCTCAATCTCGGTGTCGTGATCTCTCTGAAGCTGACGGCGGTCATCGCGAGCCTGACCAAGAGCACTAGAAACACGTCTCAGACTACCTTCCACTCCATCGAAGGCCCTCATCACTGCGAACATGGCACTCATAGCGGGGTTGTCACTGTTCTGTGCCTCTGCTGCGCTAATCTCTAGAGATCTGCCCCTGGCTTGCTGCCACGAGTCAGTGGAGGGGTTGCCCCTCGGAAAGACTCCCACTATAGTTGCTGCCAACTCCTGAGGAAAACGATCCATGATATCTCTCAAGATTCCAAAGGCTGCCCTCTCAGCGGCTTCTTCAGGGGTCCTGCCAGTTGACTCAAAACGCCAACCGGTCCACTCAGAACCATCACCTCGGGGACGAACTACTGCTTCCACAGTCACCAAAAGTCCTTCACCCAACCGCTCATTTGACCAAAAATATCGGGGCTCCATCCCATCATGATAGCCTACATAGCTGAGCACTCTCCACAAGAGTGTAGGCATCCCAAACTCTCCAAGAAAAGTGTGACGCTGGCGAGTGCGCGGAGCAAGCTGATGACGGGGAGCTCTGCCGGTGGACTTGCGAGCGGTCTGCTTGGTACGTGCCATCTGTAGCAAAAATTTTATTGCCGTGGTGAGAACAGATTTTTAAGTTGGCATTTTTATCAAAATGAGATAATCAACTTATAAGGGGAGGAACAATGCCATGAATGAAATGCACACATGATGCATGCACGTTCCGTACGTCCTCACAAACTTAGAAAACTAATGACTACTAACAGAATAAACGGTGGCATACAACGATCTCTTGTAACGTAACTAACACGTACTACTCGAAAGCGTTGTTATGTACCTGCAGAAAGGAAATCACTTCAGCCCAAACCTCCCAGTATGAAAACATGCAGAAAGCAGTAAAGTAAGTTACTCGCTCTACACGCATCCCCAGATACGAGTATAACGGTAACAACTACCCGAATCGTCGTCCTATTGACGGCATCGTCACTGCATGACGGAATTCCCCACAATTTGGATACCCTCATACGAACATGCGCAGGGTACGTAAGTATTTTGGTATCACATAAGCACTCCCCTAGATCGGCAGTGTATCCGACCATGCACTCACAACTCTCACTTACCAAGGCGTAGAGGTAAAGGATCCATACATTACCACTCAAGTGAATGGCACTCATACCATAGCACGCCGTATGAGCGACGAAATTTAAAATATGATGCAAACCCCCAAGTTAGTACTTAATTAAGCCACCTAAAGTCCTTATCGGGCATAAATGATATGACCACTGGCACACTTTTAAGTTCAAAAGCTTATTTGAAAACACAGTTTTATTTTTAAATACTCGTGTGAACAGTAGCATGCTAAACCATGCTCCGATACCAGCTGTAACGGATCAACGTAATTATACGAAATTAAGTAAGAAAATCTTCCACCGAGGCGGTTAATTTAACAAACTTTTATTTCCGAACTCCGATGTATCTTACCTTTATGATCAGATTTATGTATCGTGTGAATTGTGGCTGCTAAATCAGTACGATCTTGGTTGTATGCTAGTGGTTTTGAAATCCTTCGTGATTTCACGGAATCTCGGGTTATACGGGCTAAAGTTTGTTAAATTAACCGCCTCGGTGGAAGATTTTCTTACTTAATTTCGTATAATTACGTTGATCCGTTACAGCTGGTATCGGAGCATGGTTTAGCATGCTACTGTTCACACGAGTATTTAAAAATAAAACTGTGTTTTCAAATAAGCTTTTGAACTTAAAAGTGTGCCAGTGGTCATATCATTTATGCCCGATAAGGACTTTAGGTGGCTTAATTAAGTACTAACTTGGGGGTTTGCATCATATTTTAAATTTCGTCGCTCATACGGCGTGCTATGGTATGAGTGCCATTCACTTGAGTGGTAATGTATGGATCCTTTACCTCTACGCCTTGGTAAGTGAGAGTTGTGAGTGCATGGTCGGATACACTGCCGATCTAGGGGAGTGCTTATGTGATACCAAAATACTTACGTACCCTGCGCATGTTCGTATGAGGGTATCCAAATTGTGGGGAATTCCGTCATGCAGTGACGATGCCGTCAATAGGACGACGATTCGGGTAGTTGTTACCGTTATACTCGTATCTGGGGATGCGTGTAGAGCGAGTAACTTACTTTACTGCTTTCTGCATGTTTTCATACTGGGAGGTTTGGGCTGAAGTGATTTCCTTTCTGCAGGTACATAACAACGCTTTCGAGTAGTACGTGTTAGTTACGTTACAAGAGATCGTTGTATGCCACCGTTTATTCTGTTAGTAGTCATTAGTTTTCTAAGTTTGTGAGGACGTACGGAACGTGCATGCATCATGTGTGCATTTCATTCATGGCATTGTTCCTCCCCTTATAAGTTGATTATCTCATTTTGATAAAAATGCCAACTTAAAAATCTGTTCTCACCACGGCAATAAAATTTTTGCTACAGATGGCACGTACCAAGCAGACCGCTCGCAAGTCCACCGGCAGAGCTCCCCGTCATCAGCTTGCTCCGCGCACTCGCCAGCGTCACACTTTTCTTGGAGAGTTTGGGATGCCTACACTCTTGTGGAGAGTGCTCAGCTATGTAGGCTATCATGATGGGATGGAGCCCCGATATTTTTGGTCAAATGAGCGGTTGGGTGAAGGACTTTTGGTGACTGTGGAAGCAGTAGTTCGTCCCCGAGGTGATGGTTCTGAGTGGACCGGTTGGCGTTTTGAGTCAACTGGCAGGACCCCTGAAGAAGCCGCTGAGAGGGCAGCCTTTGGAATCTTGAGAGATATCATGGATCGTTTTCCTCAGGAGTTGGCAGCAACTATAGTGGGAGTCTTTCCGAGGGGCAACCCCTCCACTGACTCGTGGCAGCAAGCCAGGGGCAGATCTCTAGAGATTAGCGCAGCAGAGGCACAGAACAGTGACAACCCCGCTATGAGTGCCATGTTCGCAGTGATGAGGGCCTTCGATGGAGTGGAAGGTAGTCTGAGACGTGTTTCTAGTGCTCTTGGTCAGGCTCGCGATGACCGCCGTCAGCTTCAGAGAGATCACGACACCGAGATTGAGAGGCTCACTGCTGAGATGGCTCAGTTGACTCGTCAGAGAGATCAGGCCACTCAGAGGACTGTGATTTTTGAGGGAGATGTACGTGCCCTGAGAGAGCAGCTTGGGCAACTGACCACCACCCACAGGAATGCTGAGAGCATGTTGGCTCATGTGCTCCATCAGAGGAATGAAGCCTAGTCCGCAGAGAATGTGTTGAGAGCTAGACAGTTTGAGCTCGAGCAGCGGCTGGCTGATGCCGAAGAGTACAACGATAACTTGCTTGAAGAGGTCCATCGGCTGAACAATCAGCTTAACCCTTATGACCTTCCTGGCGCAGCAGAGATGGATTTGGATGCAGACGAAGATCCTGAAGAGCCCGTGGCGCCAGCTGAGGAGCACGACGACGCTGCAGTCGGCGACAATGCCAACGTCTCTGACCTAGATAGCGATCACGATGAGTAGGCTAGTAGTTGTTGCACTAGCTACTAGGTTCCGTTTGCATGGTCTTTTGCTTGTTAGCACTTTGGACATGTAATAATGAGTAGAAAGACTAAAGCTTGATGTAAGGTTGGAAAGTTTGGATGTGTTTGTGGCGGTATCCGAACGTCCAAAGTCCAGTGTATGTATGCTGGCAACTTGGTTGTAATGGACGCGATGTGTGTGCTTTAAGTAATATAATTAGTGATGTTGTAGGAATTGCGACCGAATGAAAAATCATGTCGAACTGAATTCACTAGAGAGAATAAATTCATACAATAAAACAGGGGCACAATAAGTCATTCCAATTAACACAACATCACTAATTATATTACTTAAAGCACACACATCGCGTCCATTACAACCAAGTTGCCAGCATACATACACTGGACTTTGGACGTTCGGATACCGCCACAAACACATCCAAACTTTCCAACCTTACATCAAGCTTTAGTCTTTCTACTCATTATTACATGTCCAAAGTGCTAACAAGCAAAAGACCATGCAAACGGAACCTAGTAGCTAGTGCAACAACTACTAGCCTACTCATCGTGATCGCTATCTAGGTCAGAGACGTTGGCATTGTCGCCGACTGCAGCGTCGTCGTGCTCCTCAGCTGGCGCCACGGGCTCTTCAGGATCTTCGTCTGCATCCAAATCCATCTCTGCTGCGCCAGGAAGGTCATAAGGGTTAAGCTGATTGTTCAGCCGATGGACCTCTTCAAGCAAGTTATCGTTGTACTCTTCGGCATCAGCCAGCCGCTGCTCGAGCTCAAACTGTCTAGCTCTCAACACATTCTCTGCGGACTAGGCTTCATTCCTCTGATGGAGCACATGAGCCAACATGCTCTCAGCATTCCTGTGGGTGGTGGTCAGTTGCCCAAGCTGCTCTCTCAGGGCACGTACATCTCCCTCAAAAATCACAGTCCTCTGAGTGGCCTGATCTCTCTGACGAGTCAACTGAGCCATCTCAGCAGTGAGCCTCTCAATCTCGGTGTCGTGATCTCTCTGAAGCTGACGGCGGTCATCGCGAGCCT
Source organism: Tripidium arundinaceum (assembly GCA_030439765.1). Classification (NCBI taxonomy): domain Eukaryota; kingdom Viridiplantae; phylum Streptophyta; class Magnoliopsida; order Poales; family Poaceae; genus Tripidium; species Tripidium arundinaceum. Next base: position 5,268 of record JAHUYU010001731.1, on the reverse strand, counting down.
GACCAAGAGCACTAGAAACACGTCTCAGACTACCTTCCACTCCATCTAAGGCCCTCATCACTGCGAACATGGCACTCATAGCGGGGTTGTCACTGTTCTGTGCCTCTGCTGCGCTAATCTCCAGAGATCTGCCCCTGGCTTGCTGCCACGAGTCAGTGGAGGGGTTGCCCCTCGGAAAGACTCCCACTATAGTTGCTGCCAACTCCTGAGGAAAACGATCCATGATATCTCTCAAGATTCCAAAGGCTGCCCTCTCAGCGGCTTCTTCAGGAGTCCTGCCAGTTGACTCAAAACGCCAACCGGTCCACTCAGAACCATCACCTCGGGGACGAACTACTGCTTCCACAGTCACCAAAAGTCCTTCACCCAACCGCTCATTTGACCAAAAATATCGGGGCTCCATCCCATCATGATAGCCTACATAGCTGAGCACTCTCCACAAGAGTGTAGGCATCCCAAACTCTCCAAGAAAAGTGTGACGCTGGCGAGTGCGCGGAGCAAGCTGATGACGGGGAGCTCTGCCGGTGGACTTGCGAGCGGTCTGCTTGGTACGTGCCATCTGTAGCAAAAATTTTATTGCCGTGGTGAGAACAGATTTTTAAGTTGGCATTTTTATCAAAATGAGATAATCAACTTATAAGGGGAGGAACAATGCCATGAATGAAATGCACACATGATGCATGCACGTTCCGTACGTCCTCACAAACTTAGAAAACTAATGACTACTAACGGAATAAACGGTGGCATACAACGATCTCTTGTAACGTAACTAACACGTACTACTCGAAAGCGTTGTTAGGTACCTGCAGAAAGGAAATCACTTCAGCCCAAACCTCACAGTATGAAAACATGCAGAAAGCAGTAAAGTAAGTTACTCGCTCTACACGCATCCCCATATACGAGTATAACGGTAACAACTACCCGAATCGTCGTCCTATTGACGGCATCATCACTGCATGACGGAATTCCCCACAATTTGGATACCCTCATACGAACATGCGCAGGGTACGTAAGTATTTTGGTATCACATAAGCACTCCCCTAGATCGGCAGTGTATCCGACCATGCACTCACAACTCTCACTTACCAAGGCATAGAGGTAAAGGATCCATACATTACCACTCAAGTGAATGACACTCATACCATAGCACGCCGTATGAGCGACGAAATTTAAAATATGATGCAAACCCCCAAGTTAGTACTTAATTAAGCCACCTAGAGTCCTTATCGGGCATAAAGGATATGACCACTGGCACACTTTTAAGTTCAAAAGCTTATTTGAAAACACAGTTTTATTTTTAATTACTCATGTGAACAGTAGCATGCTAAACCATGCTCCGATGCCAGCTGTAACGGATCAACGTAATTATACGAAATTAAGTAAGAAAATCTTCCACCGAGGCGGTTAATTTAACAAACTTAAGCCCGTATAACCCGAGATTCCGTGAAATCACGAAGGATTTCAAAACCACTAACATACAACCAAGATCGTACTGATTTAGCAGCCACAATTCACACGATACATAAATCTGATCATAAAGGTAAGATACATCGGAGTTCGGAAATAAAAGTTATTACAACATAGTTCAACATAAAATAGCGGAAGCAAATAATTTTACGCACACACACTTAGTTCAGTTACAGTGCCAGTCGATAGTCATGGTCCACAAAAGCAGTAGATAAGACTAACAGAAAGACCCTTGCCCAAGGTCCTAGTTGTCACCCATCGCCGGATACAGACAGTTGGAGCAGTACCCGTAGTATATCTGACCATCTGCAACAACAATGGGAACAACGCCCTGAGTACGAGAATGTACTCAGCTAGACTTACCCGTCAAAAACCAGAAATAACATGACACCAAGGAGCATGCAAGGCTTTACATAGTGGATTGGCTTGACTCATTTGCGAAAAGCATAAGTTATTATGAGTAACTAAAGATAAGTACTTTTAGCATCATTTTTAGGATAACCTATTCATGCTAGGTAAGCACCTATGGCTAAAACAATCACTTGATTAACCATTAACATCAAAGGTTACCATCTCAGGTTTAGCATTTCCAACATTATCCACATAACCATCCGTGTTTCATCATTGTTACTACGATGCCATAGCTCGAGTCAAGTGCTCACTAACCGGGAGCGACGGCGATTCGAATCGAATTCCTATCCAGCTGGAGATTTATTCCTCACACAAACCATGCTTCCCCCGTCAGGGTCGCGTAGATCACCAATGACACTTTCCGAGAAGCCGCGGGATAATAATCATGGATCGCACTACCCAGGGACCGCCCGACTGCCAGGACGCACCTTGGGCTCACTCTTCGCGTCCCCGTTACCCCCCTTCCACACCAGTCTGCCAACCCGAGTTTATCCCGGCTCAAAAAGTGTCACTAGCTTCACGGTCGAAAGGTACTTTATTCGGCCAGCTAAATGTGGGGCATGCGTTCAACATGACAAGAGGGACGAGCAACGATCGGTCCTTAACTGACACAGACGGAATCACTATAGTCCAAAACCCTATAAGACTCCGCCCGGTCTCCGTTTATCCATCAACACTTGGTTACTTTTCATGATCACACTTACAGCTAACCATAACCTGGTATCCACCTATAACTCGCAGGTGACAGGAAATCACCCGACTTCTACCGGTCTCAGCATGGCTAAGCAATTTACTCGATCCTGACCTAACAGGGTAAAAGATAATCCGGTGGCCAAGGTAATAATGCAACAACGGTTTCACTCAACTCCTATAACTTAGTGCAACAATATATAACTATAACTCATGCAATAAGAAATAACTTTTTATAAATTTAGGAGGCTTAAAATGCTCCGGGGCTTGCCTTTTTCGAACGAACTAGGGTGGTGATCGACGCACTCTGGCAGTTCCTCGCCTGACTCTTCCTCCTCGGGCACCTCCTGTGCCTAGGGTTCCTGCTAATCCGTCCAAGCCTGCTCCTCCGGAACTGCTGCCTGCAACTCCTCCTGCGATCCTGTATGATGCAAGTGCATAAGGAAACATGCGAAGAATGCATCGAAATGCGGTGGAGTGCTTTGATGACATGAGATGCAGATGAGCACATGGAATGAGCAGTTTGAATATAATTATTTCTTCTACAAGGTAGTCAACGTCATCCAAGAACATGTAACCTAAAACATACACCTTAACCTTCTATTAGTTAGCCTACCATCTACACATACAAGTGAACCTAAGCTATCAAAGCTTACCAACCTAACTCATCCATAACATCAGCAAGGCATCATGATGCTTCAAAGATACACCAAACATATTTTATTTCTCTCAATTTCTCATAAAGAATAATCTTTTATTTCTTATTTAGCTAGGGTTACACAACAACACCTATCTCTGGTGTAGATAAAAACCTACAAAAATTACAGTAGACTACTCTTACCCTAACTAACCTACCACTAAATTTTCATGAGAATTGCACAAGTAAAACTGCCTGTACAAAATAAACAAGCTATAGCCTAATTGTGAGCATGAATTTATTTTATACTAGAAAAAGTGTCAAACAACAGATTTCACAATTTTCTTAGGTTACTAACAGTAAACCAACATACTACAAAAATTATCAGATGTATGTTGTATACAAATTTTTCTCTATAATAAAAATAACAGATATTACTGATTAAAAGCATTTGAACTACACTTCAACATTTTTCCACAGAACATGCTTCACTAATATTTTTCCTAGAAAGTATATCACAAATAAAGATTAATGCCACAAGAATCAAAAGGAATGTAAGGTACATTAGCATTTTTCTTGTTCTTGTTCATTTTATTGCATTTAATCTCTAGATGCCCAATTTGCTTGCATCTATTGCAATAACGACCATTGCCCTTCACAAAGCGAGGCTTTGGAGTAGCAAAGGCCGCCTTGCCCTTCTTGGGAGTATAGCCCAATCCCTCTTTGTTAAGGGAGAACCTTTGGCTACCCAAGCATTTTAGCAAGCGGGCATCCCCACCATAGGCGTTGCCTAATGCGCGGGTGAGATCATCCACCTCTCTCTTGAGAGTCTCAACCACAAGTGATGAATCACTAGTAGTAGAGGTAGAGTTGGTTGTGGTAGATGATGATGAGCTACATGAAGCATTAGTAGGACTAACAAATAAAGAATCATCAATAATATCACATGTTAGTCCAATATCACAAGTGACAATCACTTGCTCCTCCTTAGCTTCCTTCATGAACTTTTCCAACTTAAGGTCCTTTTCCTTGATGAGCTCAAGTAGAGTGGAGTGGGCTTCCTTAAGCCTAGTGTGAGCAATTTCAAGATCCTCGTGGTCTTCCTTTAGACACTCACGAGAAGCCTCTAGCTCATCAAAGGATTTCCTAAGAGCTTTGAGCTCTTGTTCAATTTCTTTGCACTCCTTACTCTTTTTGAGAGCAACAAGCTCCTCCATCAAGGCATCATTTTCATTGCTCTTGGCAATGAGCTCTTGTTCCAAGATTTTGTATTTCTTGGTTGTCCTCTTGTAGCCCTTGCTCATTTGATCTATTATGCCTAATAGATCATCCTTGGAGTAGTCCTCATCCTCCTCATCATCACTCCTACAATCATCACTAGCACAAGAATCATCATCACTATCATCATGTTTTACCTTGGTAGGCTTGGCCATAAGGCATGTTGATGTAGTGTCGAAGATGGATGGCTTGTTGGAGAGGGCGATGTTTGCAGTGGCTCGTCGAGTGATCCTCTCATCATCACTAGAGCTTTCATCATCATCACTATCGGAGTTGTCACTATCCCAAGTGACTACATAACCACCACCCTTCTTCTTCTTGTTGAAAGTGAAGCTCTTCTTTGCTTTCTTCTCCTTCTTGTTCTTCTTCAACTTTAACTCCCCATCATGATATCTTTTGTCTTCATAGGGGCACTTTGCCACTACATGATCGGGGCTATTGCAATTGTAGCAAAGCACCTCCTTTGTCTTCATGAATTCCCTTCTCTTTCTTGCACCATAGCCTTTCTTCTTCATGAACCGACCCATCTTTTGCACTAGAAGGGCCATGATCTCATCATCAAATGGATCATCATCATCATCATCAACCTTGCTCTTGCCCTTAGAGGATGAAGCCTTGAATGCAATGGGCTTCTCTTGCTTGACCTTGGTTTCCTTCTTCTCTTCTACCTCATCTTCATCATCATTGTATTGGGCATCGGTCATTATATCTCCAAGTCATTGTCAATGATCTCAAGGGACTTGGGAGAAGTTTGAGGACAAGGACTTCTCACACAAGTTCTTGAT
>JAHUYU010001710.1:0-16588 GCA_030439765.1 Tripidium arundinaceum | reverse complement strand
CACGTTATGTCCGACACCGGTCGATCGAAGAGAAAACGTCGGGGGGCTACACAAACTCCGATCAACACGTACGGTTGCCGTTTTGTACTAGGAAAAGGAAACTCTGATGGGTGCATGCTGTGTTCGTTATTGGTAGTACTGTACTATATAGGAGTAGATCGCGTCGTCCTCACTGACGAGGACCCGCCGATAACGAGGTAGCCAAGATACATGAGAGGGAGGCCAAGGGCAGGGAAGCCACGGAATACAGGCACCAGCAGGCGGTGGCGGCCGTGGCCTCCGAGGCCGCCGTCAGCAACGCGCATTGCAGCGCTGCCATGACGCTCAGTCACAGCGAGAAGAAGGCGCGGAACGAGCGCAACAGGAAGCCGAGGAAGAAGGTACAGCCAGTAGCCGGCGGCAGTGACGATGAGTAGCAAATGCTGCCAGACGGTGATACGTAGGCTGCTGCTTGCAGCCATGGTGGCGGTGCTCATCGCCTTCTGGGTGCATGCTGCTGCGCCTCCTCACAACGCAACATGACCAATTGATCAATTGATCATAGCAGATTATTACACATCAATAGACATCATCAGTTTCAAATCGCAGAGCAAGATCGCTGTAAAATTAGAGGGTTAGAAGTGCCGTGCAACGCACGGGCATTTATCTAGTCTCCTATTAAATGCTGAGAATAACTACTATCTATAGCCTATTACTCCTATTACCTGATGCTGGAATTTATCTAGTAAAGTCTGAACCTAGACACTACCATGCACCTATATATACATGATTATTTCCAACACTGACAGTCTTAACATCCGTAAGTGTTGATGTTTCTGATGCACTTTCATGCGCAGGCAGAGGAGCAACTTATTCCTATTTTTCATGACAAAGGGATGCGACAACAGGTGAAAATTTCTGTCAGATACTCAGATAGTCTTTCTACTCTTTTCAGTTTATTTACCTATCTCCTATGTGCAGGCACTGTCTTCATATGTTTTTATAGCAGCAAACGTGATACTTCACTCAAGACAGTCTGTCCAGATATACCACCTGAATCAATTGCTTCCTCCGATACTACCGTTTTTAACATCCCATCATCACAGTTTACGTGGTTTTACTCAGGTAAAACCATGTAATTTGAAGTTTCAACGACCATGTAATTTGAAATTTTGTTGAAACGTGGAAACTGAAGATCCATTTTTATGCAGCTACTTGTCCATTCAGTGCTATCGAGGTTGTGGCCTACTCTGCATCTCGAAACTTCAGAAGATGCAGTCTTTGAGAGGAGGTGCTTTCAAGAATTGAAAGATTATCTGGCAGAAAATTCTGACTGTGTTAGGTAATACACATACTAGGTTTTTCTTTTATAATAGTGGTCTTGCTGTGCTGTCCTGACATATGGAGTTTGTCTGGATTCTGAACCTTGGTCTTGTTTCTTTACACATACTAGGTAAAGCCCCATTTGTTGATCCAAACCTCCAATTGTTTGGTAAACTCCATTTTTTCCTCCAATGTCTATAATTCCTGTCTTCTGATTTCAGGCTTAGAGTTTCAATCGAAGGTTTCCTTGATGTCTTTGATCCCAATGCATCTGGGACCCCTTCTGGAATATTTAGCTCCCGCCCTGAGGTGTATAAATATTCTCTGCTTAGTATTAGGCTGTGAGCACAATTTAATAGTTCCTCATGTAAGACAGAATTTAGGACCATTTAGTTGTTTTTATTAAGGGGCACAATGATTGAGGCTTGTATAATTCTGAGTATCTGTTGTCCGTGTTAGGTGTCTGACTTTGAATGTGTTCCAGTGTCAGTGATGGAGCGTGTGATTGAGTTCCTGAACGTAAGCACTTTGAACATAGACAAAGCTTTGCATCCGTGGAGCTGCAAGCTAAAACTTTGCTATTTCAGGATGTGAGGGAGGACTTGAGACAGGCTATAGCAAAGGATACAGTAACAATCAAGAACGAGGATCTCGCAGTGGGCGAGCGTCACACGTGGTACATATTACATCTAAGTGGGTATTCAAAGTTAAGACCAAGTCAGATGGCTCTATAGAAAGATACGAAGCTCGTCTTGTTGCCAGAGGTTTTCAGCAGACCCAAGGTCTAGATTATGATGAGACATTTGCACCTGTTGCTCATATGACGACGGTTCGTACATTACTTGCAGTGGCGGCTGCTTCTTCTTGGCTCATATCTCAAATGGATGTCAAGAATGCTTTTCTTCATGGTGATTTGACTAAAGAAGTTTATATGCAACCACCCCCAGGTGTTGTTGCTCCTCCAGGATATGTTTGTCGCCTTCGTCGCGCTTTATATGGCCTTAAACAGGCCCCTCGTGCTTGGCATGAGTGTTTTGTATCTGTCATACAGGCTGCTGGTTTTTCACCTAGTGATCATGATCCGGCCTTATTTGTTCATTTGTCACCGCGTGGTCGGACTTTGCTCCTTCTATATGTTGATGATATGCTGATTACGGGTCTTAATGAGGATCACATTTCTTATGTGAAGCAGCAGCTTAGTGCTAAATTTCAGATGTCTGACTTGGGTCCTCTCAGTTATTTCTTAGGCATTGAGGTCAAGCAATCCACCAAGGGATATCATCTTTCTCAGTCTAAGTACATACATGATCTTATTGCTCGTTCAGGCATCACTGATGACCGGACTGCTGCTACACCTATGGATCTTCACTTGTAGCTTCGTCTCACTGATGGAGTACCTCTTCAGGATCCCTCTCGATATCGACATATTGTGGACAGCCTTGTTTATCTCACTGTCACCAGGCCTGACATTGCTCATGCTGTCCATATTTTGAGTCAGTTTGTTTGTGCCCCAACTTCTGTTCATTTTGGACATCTAGTTCGTGTGCTGCGATATTTACGGGGGACATCATCTCAGAGTTTATTCTATGCACATGACAGTCCGCTTCAACTTCATGCTTACTCGGACTCTACTTGGGCGAGTGACCCAACAAATCGACGCTCCATCACGGGATACTGCATTCTTCTTGGCTCTTCTCCTATTGCATGGAAGTCCAAGAAACAAACAGCTGTATCTCATTCTAGTACGGAAGCCGAACTTCGAGCCCTCGCTACTACTACTGCAGAGATTATATGGCTTCGATGGTAGTTGGCTAATTTTGGTATTTCTTGTGATGTTGCCACACCTTTTCTTTGTGATAATACAGGGGCCATACAATTGCCAATGATCCTGTGAAGCATGAACTTACAAAGAATATTGGTGTGGATGCTTTCTTACTCGATCTCATTGTCAACAGAAAACTATTTCTCTCCAGTATGTGCCTTCAGAGTTGCAATTGGCTGATTTTTTTACTAAAGCACAAACTCGAGAGCAGCATCGGCTTCACTTGATCAAACTCAATGCTTCCAATCCTCCGCTTCCACCTTGAGTTTGAAGGGGGGTGTTAACTGTTAAGTCTCTTATATTGTAGGCCTGTAGGCCTATATGGCCCGGCCCATGAGGCTCTCTAGCCCTATATATACTCATCACCATCTCTCTAGAGAGGTTATGCTCTCAGATCCCCAAGGTACGTAACAAATAGCATTAGCCCCCACAAGATACGCCAAGTAAGGAGGAATCATAGTATGGAAAAATACCTCACATGTTCTCGTCAGCCCTGCAAGATTTGGTATGCGGTCGACCAATGATGCCACCACGATCAGTTCTTGCCGGCTTTGTTTGATTGTTTCTGCAGCATGCAATCTTGCTTCTAGTGCTAGGTTGAAAACTTGATCATCTTCCTCCATCTCTGCAACCGCAACAGGCCTCATCGAGTAAGGGCTATGCGTCATTATAAACCTACAACAATATAGACACCAGCAAATTTGCATGGAATACCTGAAATTATTCTTGAAATGTTTTCATCACCAATGCCTGAATGACCTCTGGTGTTCAAGTTCAATGCTTGCTCGGAGTCCCTATGGGGCGTTATTTTCTTCTGGAAATTCAATACATCTTGACCAGTTTTTTCCACCTCAGACCCACTCTCGTCACTCTTCTCCAAGTTGTGACGCTCGCCCACTGCGAGATCCTCGTTCTTGATTGTTACTGTATCCTTTGCTATAGCCTGTCTCAAGTCCTCCCTCACATCCTGAAATAGCAAAGTTTTAGCTTGCAGCTCCACGGATGCAAAGCTTTGTCTATGTTCAAAGTGCTTACGTTCAGGAACTCAATCACACGCTCCATCACTGACACTGGAACACATTCAAAGTCAGACACCTAACACGGACAACAGATACTCAGAATTATACAAGCCTCAATCATTGTGCCCCTTAATAAAAAACAACTAAATGGTCCTAAATTCTGTCTTACATGAGGAACTATTAAATTGTGCTCACAGCCTAATACTAAGCAGAGAATATTTATACACCTCAGGGCGGGAGCTAAATATTCCAGAAGGGGTCCCAGATGCATTGGGATCAAAGACATCAAGGAAACCTTCGATTGAAACTCTAAGCCTGAAATCAGAAGACAGGAATTATAGACATTGGAGGAAAAAATGGAGTTTACCAAACAATTGGAGGTTTGGATCAACAAATGGGGCTTTACCTAGTATGTGTAAAGAAACAAGACCAAGGTTCAGAATCCAGACAAACTCCATATGTCAGGACAGCACAGCCAAGACCACTATTATAAAAGAAAAACCTAGTATGTGTATTACCTAACACAGTCAGAATTTTCTGCCAGATAATCTTTCAATTCTTGAAAGCACCTCCTCTCAAAGACTGCATCTTCTGAGTTTCGAGATGCAGAGTAGGCCACAACCTCGATAGCACTGAATGGACAAGTAGCTGCATAAAAATGGATCTTCAGTTTCCACGTTTCAACAAAATTTCAAATTACATGGTCGTTGAAACTTCAAATTACATGGTTTTACCTGAGTAAAACCACGTAAACTGTGATGATGGGATGTTAAAAACGGTAGTATCGGAGGAAGCAATTGATTCAGGTGGTATATCTGGACAGACTGTCTTGAGTGAAGTATCACGTTTGCTGCTATAAAAACATATGAAGACAGTGCCTGCACATAGGAGATAGGTAAATAAACTGAAAAGAGTAGAAAGACTATCTGAGTATCTGACAGAAATTTTCACCTGTTGTCGCATCCCTTTGTCATGAAAAATAGGAATAAGTTGCTCCTCTGCCTGCGCATGAAAGTGCATCAGAAACATCAACACTTACGGATGTTAAGACTGTCAGTGTTGGAAATAATCATGTATATATAGGTGCATGGTAGTGTCTAGGTTCAGACTTTACTAGATAAATTCCAGCATCAGGTAATAGGAGTAATAGGCTATAGATAGTAGTTATTCTCAGCATTTAATAGGAGACTAGATAAATGCCCGTGCGTTGCACGGCACTTCTAACCCTCTAATTTACAGCGATCTTGCTCTGCGATTTGAAACTGATGATGTCTATTGATGTGTAATAATCTGCTATGATCAATTGATCAATTGGTCATGTTGCGTTGTGAGGAGGCGCAGCAGCATGCACCCAGAAGGCGATGAGCACCGCCACCATGGCTGCAAGCAGCAGCCTACGTATCACCGTCTGGCAGCATTTGCTACTCATCGTCACTGCCGCCGGCTACTGGCTGTACCTTCTTCCTCGGCTTCCTGTTGCGCTCGTTCCGCGCCTTCTTCTCGCTGTGACTGAGCGTCATGGCAGCGCTGCAATGCGCGTTGCTGACGGCGGCCTCGGAGGCCACGGCCGCCACCGCCTGCTGGTGCCTGTATTCCGTGGCTTCCCTGCCCTTGGCCTCCCTCTCATGTATCTTGGCTACCTCGTTATCGGCGGGTCCTCGTCAGTGAGGACGACGCGATCTACTCCTATATAGTACAGTACTACCAATAACGAACACAGCATGCACCCATCAGAGTTTCCTTTTCCTAGTACAAAACGGCAACCGTACGTGTTGATCGGAGTTTGTGTAGCCCCCCGACGTTTTCTCTTCGATCGAACGGTGTGGCACATAACGTGTCCTAGTGATGTCCGACACGGTGTCGAAGTCCAGGCGATAGGCAGCGAGGGTGAAGCGATTGATTAGCACATGACGATGACCTTAGTTATTTTTTTAGGTGTAATAGATATGACCAGATTAATTGTAGCTCGGCTGCCTATATATACAACAACAACAACAACATAGCCTTTTGTCCCAAGCAAGTTGGGGTAGGCTAGAGATGAAACCCAAAAGAGACGAGAAAACAGGGAGACACATAAAGGGACAAAAAGAGCACAAGACAAAAAGAGGTCATGGTTCAGGTACGTTGATTGCCAATCTCCAAGCGCTCCTATCCATAGCTAAATCCTTGGGGATATTCCACTCCTTAAGATCTCTCTTAACGGACTCGTCCCAAGTTAGTTTAGGTCGACCTCTACCGCTCTTTACATTATCGGCCCGCTTTAGAACTCCACTACGCACCGGCGCCTCAGGAGGCCTCCGTTGGACATGTCCAAACCATCTCAACCGATGTTGAATCAATTTCTCCTCAATTGGAGCCACCCCAACCCTATCCCGAATATCGTCGTTCCGGACTCTATCCCTCCTTGTGTGCCCACAACACCAACGCAACATACGCATCTCTGCTACACTCAATTGCTGGACATGTCGCCTTTTTGTAGGCCAACACTCAGCACCGTATAACATCGCCGGACGAATCGCCGTCCTATAGAACTTATCTTTCAGCTTCTGAGGCACCCTTTTGTCACAGAGGACGTCAGAAGCTTGACGCCATTTCAACCAGCCGGCTGAAATTCTATGCCTAACATCTTCATCAATGTCTCCGTCCTTTTGTAGCATCGATCCTAAATACCGAAAAGTATCCTTCTTGGCCACCACTTGCCCATCGAGGCAAACGTTAGAGTCGAAAGGGTTCAGACTTAGTAGGACTAAGACCGAGTACATGAGGTGCGACTTCAGCGCGACTAGGCATGAGGAGGGAGACGTTAGCCTCGATGGGCAAGTGGTGGCCAAGAAGGATACTTTTCGGTATTTAGGATCGATGCTACAAAAGGACGGAGACATTGATGAAGATGTTAGGCATAGAATTTCAGCCGGCTGGTTGAAATGGCGTCAAGCTTCTGACGTCCTCTGTGACAAAAGGGTGCCTCAGAAGCTGAAAGATAAGTTCTATAGGACGGCGATTCGTCCGGCGATGTTATACGGTGCTGAGTGTTGGCCTACAAAAAGGCGACATGTCCAGCAATTGAGTGTAGCAGAGATGCGTATGTTGCGTTGGTGTTGTGGGCACACAAGGAGGGATAGAGTCCGGAACGACGATATTCGGGATAGGGTTGGGGTGGCTCCAATTGAGGAGAAATTGATTCAACATCGGTTGAGATGGTTTGGACATGTCCAACGGAGGCCTCCTGAGGCGCCGGTGCGTAGTGGAGTTCTAAAGCGGGCCGATAATGTAAAGAGCGGTAGAGGTCGACCTAAACTAACTTGGGACGAGTCCGTTAAGAGAGATCTTAAGGAGTGGAATATCCCCAAGGATTTAGCTATGGATAGGAGCGCTTGGAGATTGGCAATCAACGTACCTGAACCATGACCTCTTTTTGTCTTGTGCTCTTTTTGTCCCTTTATGTGTCTCCCTGTTTTCTCGTCTCTTTTGGGTTTCATCTCTAGCCTACCCCAACTTGCTTGGGACAAAAGGCTATGTTGTTGTTGTTGTTGTATATATAGGCAGCCGAGCTACAATTAATCTGGTCATATCTATTACACCTAAAAAAATAACTAAGGTCATCGTCATGTGCTAATCAATCGCTTCACCCTCGCTGCCTATCGCCTGGACTTCGACACCGTGTCGGACATCACTAGGACACGTTATGTGCCACACCGTTCGATCGAAGAGAAAACGTCGGGGGGCTACACAAACTCCGATCAACACGTACGGTTGCCGTTTTGTACTAGGAAAAGGAAACTCTGATGGGTGCATGCTGTGTTCGTTATTGGTAGTACTGTACTATATAGGAGTAGATCGCGTCGTCCTCACTGACGAGGACCCGCCGATAACGAGGTAGCCAAGATACATGAGAGGGAGGCCAAGGGCAGGGAAGCCACGGAATACAGGCACCAGCAGGCGGTGGCGGCCGTGGCCTCCGAGGCCGCCGTCAGCAACGCGCATTGCAGCGCTGCCATGACGCTCAGTCACAGCGAGAAGAAGGCGCGGAACGAGCGCAACAGGAAGCCGAGGAAGAAGGTACAGCCAGTAGCCGGCGGCAGTGACGATGAGTAGCAAATGCTGCCAGACGGTGATACGTAGGCTGCTGCTTGCAGCCATGGTGGCGGTGCTCATCGCCTTCTGGGTGCATGCTGCTGCGCCTCCTCACAACGCAACATGACCAATTGATCAATTGATCATAGCAGATTATTACACATCAATAGACATCATCAGTTTCAAATCGCAGAGCAAGATCGCTGTAAAATTAGAGGGTTAGAAGTGCCGTGCAACGCACGGGCATTTATCTAGTCTCCTATTAAATGCTGAGAATAACTACTATCTATAGCCTATTACTCCTATTACCTGATGCTGGAATTTATCTAGTAAAGTCTGAACCTAGACACTACCATGCACCTATATATACATGATTATTTCCAACACTGACAGTCTTAACATCCGTAAGTGTTGATGTTTCTGATGCACTTTCATGCGCAGGCAGAGGAGCAACTTATTCCTATTTTTCATGACAAAGGGATGCGACAACAGGTGAAAATTTCTGTCAGATACTCAGATAGTCTTTCTACTCTTTTCAGTTTATTTACCTATCTCCTATGTGCAGGCACTGTCTTCATATGTTTTTATAGCAGCAAACGTGATACTTCACTCAAGACAGTCTGTCCAGATATACCACCTGAATCAATTGCTTCCTCCGATACTGCCGTTTTTAACATCCCATCATCACAGTTTACGTGGTTTTACTCAGGTAAAACCATGTAATTTGAAGTTTCAACGACCATGTAATTTGAAATTTTGTTGAAACGTGGAAACTGAAGATCCATTTTTATGCAGCTACTTGTCCATTCAGTGCTATCGAGGTTGTGGCCTACTCTGCATCTCGAAACTTCAGAAGATGCAGTCTTTGAGAGGAGGTGCTTTCAAGAATTGAAAGATTATCTGGCAGAAAATTCTGACTGTGTTAGGTAATACACATACTAGGTTTTTCTTTTATAATAGTGGTCTTGGCTGTGCTGTCCTGACATATGGAGTTTGTCTGGATTCTGAACCTTGGTCTTGTTTCTTTACACATACTAGGTAAAGCCCCATTTGTTGATCCAAACCTCCAATTGTTTGGTAAACTCCATTTTTTCCTCCAATGTCTATAATTCCTGTCTTCTGATTTCAGGCTTAGAGTTTCAATCGAAGGTTTCCTTGATGTCTTTGATCCCAATGCATCTGGGACCCCTTCTGGAATATTTAGCTCCCGCCCTGAGGTGTATAAATATTCTCTGCTTAGTATTAGGCTGTGAGCACAATTTAATAGTTCCTCATGTAAGACAGAATTTAGGACCATTTAGTTGTTTTTTATTAAGGGGCACAATGATTGAGGCTTGTATAATTCTGAGTATCTGTTGTCCGTGTTAGGTGTCTGACTTTGAATGTGTTCCAGTGTCAGTGATGGAGCGTGTGATTGAGTTCCTGAACGTAAGCACTTTGAACATAGACAAAGCTTTGCATCCGTGGAGCTGCAAGCTAAAACTTTGCTATTTCAGGATGTGAGGGAGGACTTGAGACAGGCTATAGCAAAGGATACAGTAACAATCAAGAACGAGGATCTCGCAGTGGGCGAGCGTCACAACTTGGAGAAGAGTGACGAGAGTGGGTCTGAGGTGGAAAAAACTGGTCAAGATGTATTGAATTTCCAGAAGAAAATAACGCCCCATAGGGACTCCGAGCAAGCATTGAACTTGAACACCAGAGGTCATTCAGGCATTGGTGATGAAAACATTTCAAGAATAATTTCAGGTATTCCATGCAAATTTGCTGGTGTCTATATTGTTGTAGGTTTATAATGACGCATAGCCCTTACTCGATGAGGCCTGTTGCGGTTGCAGAGATGGAGGAAGATGATCAAGTTTTCAACCTAGCACTAGAAGCAAGATTGCATGCTGCAGAAACAATCAAACAAAGCCGGCAAGAACTGATCGTGGTGGCATCATTGGTCGACCGCATACCAAATCTTGCAGGGCTGACGAGAACATGTGAGGTATTTTTCCATACTATGATTCCTCCTTACTTGGCGTATCTTGTGGGGGCTAATGCTATTTGTTACGTACCTTGGGATCTGAGAGCATAACCTCTCTAGAGAGATGGTGATGAGTATATATAGGGCTAGAGAGCCTCATGGCCGGGCCATATAGGCCTACAGGCCTACAATATAAGAGACTTAACAGTTAACACCCCCCTTCAAACTCAAGGTGGAAGCGGAGGATTGGAAGCATTGAGTTTGATCAAGTGAAGCCGATGCTGCTCTCGAGTTTGTGCTTTAGTAAAAAAATCAGCCAATTGCAACTCTGAAGGCACATACTGGAGAGAAATAGTTTTTCTGTTGACAATGAGATCGAGTAAAGAAAGCATCCACACCAATATTCTTTGTAAGTTCATGCTTCACAGGATCATTGGCAATTTGTATGGCCCCTGTATTATCACAAAGAAAAGGTGTGGCAACATCACAAGAAATACCAAAATTAGCCAACTACCATCGAAGCCATATAATCTCTGCAGTAGTAGTAGCGAGGGCTCGAAGTTCGGCTTCCGTACTAGAATGAGATACAGCTGTTTGTTTCTTGGACTTCCATGCAATAGGAGAAGAGCCAAGAAGAATGCAGTATCCCGTGATGGAGCGTCGATTTGTTGGGTCACTCGCCCAAGTAGAGTCCGAGTAAGCATGAAGTTGAAGCGGACTGTCATGTGCATAGAATAAACTCTGAGATGATGTCCCCCGTAAATATCGCAGCACACGAACTAGATGTCCAAAATGAACAGAAGTTGGGGCACAAACAAACTGACTCAAAATATGGACAGCATGAGCAATGTCAGGCCTGGTGACAGTGAGATAAACAAGGCTGTCCACAATATGTCGATATCGAGAGGGATCCTGAAGAGGTACTCCATCAGTGAGACGAAGCTACAAGTGAAGATCCATAGGTGTAGCAGCAGTCCGGTCATCAGTGATGCCTGAACGAGCAATAAGATCATGTATGTACTTAGACTGAGAAAGATGATATCCCTTGGTGGATTGCTTGACCTCAATGCCTAAGAAATAACTGAGAGGACCCAAGTCAGACATCTGAAATTTAGCACTAAGCTGCTGCTTCACATAAGAAATGTGATCCTCATTAAGACCCGTAATCAGCATATCATCAACATATAGAAGGAGCAAAGTCCGACCACGCGGTGACAAATGAACAAATAAGGCCGGATCATGATCACTAGGTGAAAAACCAGCAGCCTGTATGACAGATACAAAACACTCATGCCAAGCACGAGGGCCTGTTTAAGGCCATATAAAGCGCGACGAAGGCGACAAACATATCCTGGAGGAGCAACAACACCTGGGGGTGGTTGCATATAAACTTCTTTAGTCAAATCACCATGAAGAAAAGCATTCTTGACATCCATTTGAGATATGAGCCAAGAAGAAGCAGCCGCCACTGCAAGTAATGTACGAACCGTCGTCATATGAGCAACAGGTGCAAATGTCTCATCATAATCTAGACCTTGGGTCTGCTGAAAACCTCTGGCAACAAGACGAGCTTCGTATCTTTCTATAGAGCCATCTGACTTGGTCTTAACTTTGAATACCCACTTAGATGTAATATGTACCACGTGTGATGGCAATGGAACAAGATCCCAAGTGCCTTGACGATCAAGAGCAGCAAGTTCCTCAGACATAGCGAGTTGCCATTCTGGAATACGAGAAGCTTCTTGATAAGTGGATGGCTCATCAACAATAGCATTGACACGAGGGAAACCATACTTGTCTGCAGGATGAATAGAGCTACGATCTCGAAGATTATATCGTGGCCCAACCTGTAACTCATCAGAAACAATAGATGACTCATCAATAGTATTATTATTAGAATCAGCAACAACGGGCGCATCAGGACTGGCCGAAGTGGTAGAACTAGAAGGAAGGTGGGTGAGGTTTTTAGGACGACGACTGAAAACACGTGTGATAGGTGGTTTAGAAAAGGAGTGAGGTGGTGGAGGTGGAGTTGTTGCAGGAGGTAAAGGTGGATCAGAAGGTGATGAAGGCCGGTGAAGCCGCGCGTCGCGCGTCCGGGGAAGTCGCCGGTGAAGCCGCGCGGATCGCGTCCGTGCGTGAAGGATGAAGCCGCGCGGTGAAGCCGCGCGTCCGGTGAAGCTGTGCGTCCGGCGCGGAGAAGGAGCCCGTCCGCGCGCGTGAAGTGGAGTCCGTCCGCGTGCGTGAAGGATGAAGTCGCGCGGTGAAGCCGTGCGTCCGGCACGGAGAAGGAGCCCATCCGCGCGCGTGAAGTGGAGTCCGTCCGACGGGACACGACGACAGCTCGCACAAAAGAAGGGGGCCGCACGACGATGGGCGGCACGAAGAGTAAGGAGCCACGTGACGACGGGCCGCGCGGATCAGAGGAAAGCACGACGACAAATCGCGCGAAGCAGAGGAATTCCCCAGGGAAAAAAAATGGATCGTGGGTGAATTAGATCAGGCTAATCCTAACCCTAAACCATGCTTTGATTCCATGTTACGTACCTTGGGGATCTGAGAGCATAACCTCTCTAGAGAGATGGTGATGAGTATATATAGGGCTAGAGAGCCTCATGGGCCGGGCCATATAGGCCTACAGGCCTACAATATAAGAGACTTCACAGTTAACACTATTAAATCTCGTGTGCTTACCTTACAGGTCTTTAGAGCAGTTGGTCTGGTTGTCGCTGACAAGAGCGTTCTTCAGGACAAGCAGTTCCGGCTTATCAGGTTTGGTTGGCTGCTTGATTGTTTGTTGCCTTAATAACATGATGATGATAGCATTTGATGATGGATCCTGCGCATTGCAGTGTCACCGCAGAGAAATGGTTGCCCGTGACGGAGGTCCCCGTGGACAGCGTGAAGGCGTACCTGGAGAGGAAGCGGGGCGAGGGGTACTCGGTGATTGGGCTGGAGCAGACAGCCCACAGCAGGCCTCTGGATCGGTTCGTGTTCCCGGACCGGACGGTGCTGGTTCTGGGTCGGGAGAAGGAAGGCATCCCAGTGGACATCATCCACATCCTGGACGCGTGCGTGGAGATCCCGCAGCTGGGCGTGGTGAGGTCGCTCAACGTCCATGTCAGTGGTGCCATAGCCGTCTGGGAGTACACACGCCAACAACGCAATCAGCGTTACTCCTAGCTTGTAGCTTGTTTTTTTGTTCCATTGATCATTGACTTTGACTAGTACTAGTAGTATTGCTGCTCTCCAATCCAGTTTGGGTTGCGAGTTGCGACCATTCATTTGTCATTCCCCCCTCAATCAACTCTTTTAAGTAGATTCATTTCATTTGTCACCCCAGCAATTAACTCTTTTAAGTCAATGATCAATGGAACAAAAAACAAGCTACAAGCTAGGAGTAACGCTGATTGCGTTGTTGGCGTGTGTACTCCCAGACGGCTATGGCACCACTGACATGGACGTTGAGCGACCTCACCACGCCCAGCTGCGGGATCTCCACGCACGCGTCCAGGATGTGGATGATGTCCACTGGGATGCCTTCCTTCTCCCGACCCAGAACCAGCACCGTCCGGTCCGGGAACACGAACCGATCCAGAGGCCTGCTGTGGGCTGTCTGCTCCAGCCCAATCACCGAGTACCCCTCGCCCCGCTTCCTCTCCAGGTACGCCTTCACGCTGTCCACGGGGACCTCCGTCACGGGCAACCATTTCTCTGCGGTGACACTGCAATGCGCAGGATCCATCATCAAATGCTATCATCATCATGTTATTAAGGCAACAAACAATCAAGCAGCCAACCAAACCTGATAAGCCGGAACTGCTTGTCCTGAAGAACGCTCTTGTCAGCGACAACCAGACCAACTGCTCTAAAGACCTGTAAGGTAAGCACACGAGATTTAATAGTGTTAACTGTGAAGTCTCTTATATTGTAGGCCTGTAGGCCTATATGGCCCGGCCCATGAGGCTCTCTAGCCCTATATATACTCATCACCATCTCTCTAGAGAGGTTATGCTCTCAGATCCCCAAGGTACGTAACATGGAATCAAAGCCATGGTTTAGGGTTAGGATTAGCCTGATCTAATTCACCCACGATCCATTTTTTTTCCCTGGGGAATTCCTCTGCTTCGCGCGATTTGTCGTCGTGCTTTCCTCTGATCCGCGCGGCCCGTCGTCACGTGGCTCCTTACTCTTCGTGCCGCCCATCGTCGTGCGGCCCCCTTCTTTTGTGCGAGCTGTCGTCGTGTCCCGTCGGACGGACTCCACTTCACGCGCGCGGATGGGCTCCTTCTCCGTGCCGGACGCACGGCTTCACCGCGCGACTTCATCCTTCACGCACGCGGACGGACTCCACTTCACGCGCGCGGACGGGCTCCTTCTCCGCGCCGGACGCACAGCTTCACCGGACGCGCGGCTTCACCGCGCGGCTTCATCCTTCACGCACGGACGCGATCCGCGCGGCTTCACCGGCGACTTCCCCGGACGCGCGACGCGCGGCTTCACCGGCCTTCATCACCTTCTGATCCACCTTTACCTCCTGCAACAACTCCACCTCCACCACCTCACTCCTTTTCTAAACCACCTATCACACGTGTTTTCAGTCGTCGTCCTAAAAACCTCACCCACCTTCCTTCTAGTTCTACCACTTCGGCCAGTCCTGATGCGCCCGTTGTTGCTGATTCTAATAATAATACTATTGATGAGTCATCTATTGTTTCTGATGAGTTACAGGTTGGGCCACGATATAATCTTCGAGATCGTAGCTCTATTCATCCTGCAGACAAGTATGGTTTCCCTCGTGTCAATGCTATTGTTGATGAGCCATCCACTTATCAAGAAGCTTCTCGTATTCCAGAATGGCAACTCGCTATGTCTGAGGAACTTGCTGCTCTTGATCGTCAAGGCACTTGGGATCTTGTTCCATTGCCATCACACGTGGTACATATTACATCTAAGTGGGTATTCAAAGTTAAGACCAAGTCAGATGGCTCTATAGAAAGATACGAAGCTCGTCTTGTTGCCAGAGGTTTTCAGCAGACCCAAGGTCTAGATTATGATGAGACATTTGCACCTGTTGCTCATATGACGACGGTTCGTACATTACTTGCAGTGGCGGCTGCTTCTTCTTGGCTCATATCTCAAATGGATGTCAAGAATGCTTTTCTTCATGGTGATTTGACTAAAGAAGTTTATATGCAACCACCCCCAGGTGTTGTTGCTCCTCCAGGATATGTTTGTCGCCTTCGTCGCGCTTTATATGGCCTTAAACAGGCCCCTCGTGCTTGGCATGAGTGTTTTGTATCTGTCATACAGGCTGCTGGTTTTTCACCTAGTGATCATGATCCGGCTTATTTGTTCATTTGTCACCGCGTGGTCGGACTTTGCTCCTTCTATATGTTGATGATATGCTGATTACGGGTCTTAATGAGGATCACATTTCTTATGTGAAGCAGCAGCTTAGTGCTAAATTTCAGATGTCTGACTTGGGTCCTCTCAGTTATTTCTTAGGCATTGAGGTCAAGCAATCCACCAAGGGATATCATCTTTCTCAGTCTAAGTACATACATGATCTTATTGCTCGTTCAGGCATCACTGATGACCGGACTGCTGCTACACCTATGGATCTTCACTTGTAGCTTCGTCTCACTGATGGAGTACCTCTTCAGGATCCCTCTCGATATCGACATATTGTGGACAGCCTTGTTTATCTCACTGTCACCAGGCCTGACATTGCTCATGCTGTCCATATTTTGAGTCAGTTTGTTTGTGCCCCAACTTCTGTTCATTTTGGACATCTAGTTCGTGTGCTGCGATATTTACGGGGGACATCATCTCAGAGTTTATTCTATGCACATGACAGTCCGCTTCAACTTCATGCTTACTCGGACTCTACTTGGGCGAGTGACCCAACAAATCGACGCTCCATCACGGGATACTGCATTCTTCTTGGCTCTTCTCCTATTGCATGGAAGTCCAAGAAACAAACAGCTGTATCTCATTCTAGTACGGAAGCCGAACTTCGAGCCCTCGCTACTACTACTGCAGAGATTATATGGCTTCGATGGTAGTTGGCTAATTTTGGTATTTCTTGTGATGTTGCCACACCTTTTCTTTGTGATAATACAGGGGCCATACAAATTGCCAATGATCCTGTGAAGCATGAACTTACAAAGAATATTGGTGTGGATGCTTTCTTTACTCGATCTCATTGTCAACAGAAAACTATTTCTCTCCAGTATGTGCCTTCAGAGTTGCAATTGGCTGATTTTTTTACTAAAGCACAAACTCGAGAGCAGCATCGGCTTCACTTGATCAAACTCAATGCTTCCATTCCTCCTTACTTGGCGTATCTTGTGGGGGCTAATGCTATTTGTTACGTACCTTGGGGATCTGAGAGCATAA